>JXCR01130972.1:195924-251138 GCA_002079205.1 Phalaenopsis hybrid cultivar | reverse complement strand
AAAAATAAAAATAAAGTAAAGTACAAAGTTTGAAATTAAACTGCTTAAGTGAAATGCTACTAAATATGCAGATGTATAACTATAACAAGTAAATTAAACTAGATGCTAAACTTCCAAAAGTAAATTGCTAAAATAAAATAAAGGTGTTTGTTGATGAAAAGTTCAAGTATAAGAAAACATCTTTCCCTTTTACAATGAAAATATGGGTTGTGAAGAAATTGAAATCATTTGAAAAATATATTTAATAACTATCTGTGACAAATAGGAGCAATCCTATTCTCTATCCTCTATGAGCACTATAAATAACATTGACTAATCCAGAGTTTGGTCCCTAATTCTGTGGTTAGGCTAGGAGAATACTGACTGTCATTCCAGAGCTCCCACTACTCCTTCACCAGAGGGCTAACATGCTTGCATTAGATTCCAATCAACTAAACTAAATTGGGGATTACATTCTGTTACCTTAAAATCTTCCAATTCTACATTCAACAAAGTATATTTCCCTATTTGTATGCATCCAATCCCATGGATGACATACACTCCCATGAAATCAAATGTGATTCTCCTTTTATTGTAGAAATCATATCCCCTTAGAACATATATTTCTCAACAAATTTTAACAATTTAATTGGCCAGATCAAAAAGTAACTGAAGATCGAAGTTTAAATCATCACAAATTATTGACATTTAAAACTGTAGAAAACAAAATCAATTCTTCACAAAACCATTTCTTCAAAGTAGGGAGAAGGATAAAGAAGACTACTCAAAATTCATGAGAAAGATACGATAAAACACAGATTTCCTATTTAAAAAACAGGTTTACAAACAAAAGAAATGAAAAATACAACTTAAATCACCATCCTTTCCGAGCAAATCCCTAGAAGTTCTCTCCAAGCCTTTCCCTCTTTATAATCACTCCCAATGCTCTCTTAGAAATGTAATGAAGAAGAAATCTCTCACCTTCTCTCTCCTATTATAACCCTAGAAGAAAATCTCCTCTTCTCTCTCTCTATTACAACCCTAGAACAAAATTTACTATAATATTTATAAACACAAGTATAGTCATTTAAAGTTAAATCTTAATATCCCAGGTCATGTTAAATAAATTTTGAAAAATATAGTCACTTTAGGACAAATAGAATTTAGTTTTCTCCATTACAAAAGAAATTTTTCTTTTCCCCCAAATTTAAATGTTTAATTGATTTTAAAAACATTTTAGTACAAAATTTTAGTTAGTGAAAGAAAAAAGTAAATACATGAAAATAAAAACTAACCTATAAAGGATTTCTGAACAAGAAATTGGTTCTGGTATACTATAGGTTCTAACAAAAAAACTACATATAGGCTTTGAAGCATTAAGTAAAACATAATATATTCTGAAGAAATTATTGGGAATTAAAACAGAAATACTAAAACTAAAAAATAAAAATTGAAAATACTACACATTCAACAAGCTCAAACTGAAAATACTAAAACTAAAACTGAAAAGTAAATAGTCTACAATTACTATTACAAATTACTGGTCCACAACATAACATAAAAGTCTGAATATAATAATCTCAAATAAAAAGTGCAATATAGTACAAACAAACATAAACAACACATAACATCAAATCAAATTAAATCTAAACTATCAGTGCTCTTCTCCTTCCTCACCACCATCATCATCATCTTCTTCTTCTTTTCGTGCTTCTTCATCTTCATCGTGAAAGGGAGCATATGGAACAAAGCTGGGGCAAGCAAGAAAGTTCACATTAGGTTCACCCATGAAGTATTTAACCATAACATTTTGAAAGTCTATATCATGTTGAAATCTCCTTTGTTGATATTCATCATTATATGCATTCCTTGCATCTATCTCTCCCAACCGAGTCTATATATTAATGATATCATATTGTTGAATCATGAGCTGGTCCATAACACCTCCCAAAGATGCAACACTAGAAGTAGATGTCCCTGCAGCAGATGTAGAGGGCCTATCTCTTCTTCCACTTCTAGACTCAACAAATGATTCTACTCTCTGAATCATGTGCTTCCCAATTAGATTCTGAGGTTGTAATCACTCTTCATTTTTATGGGATTCAACTCCTGATTTTTCACATAGAGTGAAAATCAGAGTAGGATATCCCAAGCATCTAGAAGTAGCATTGCCAGCAATACTTCAAGCGTGATGAAATATAAGTGCACCAACATCTATTACCTTCAGGTTCTGAATACAATAGTTCAACACAGCTCGATCCTTTATAACATCAACAAGATAATTGTAGGTAAAAGTCTGACAGAGATGAAGTGATGCCATATTTTGGACTGAATAGTTAACATGGAAGGAGAGAAGTTAACTATTTTATTATTCTTTATTTTCCACTCCCCTCTTTCATCAAACAGAAAGGAAATAACTTCTTCCAGTGATGAATCGCCGATAGCAAGAGTGGCATATTCATCATGGAAGATGCTTCTAAGCCTATTAAATGCATTGATCCTTTTAGAGGTAAACTCAACTTGCGTACCTCTCACCAAAATGTGATCACCCACGGTGAATCTTAAGTTTGCATAGAACTCCCGGCCATAGGGACGATCGCTACAGCAGTGAAGTAGAAAAATTGCTCCCAATTTCTGGCGCGAATCGACCACTTGACCTCGCCTCCCGGGATTGCAAACACCAGATCTTGGATCATTCTTTTGTTCTCCAATAGTGTATTGTAATTATGTTGGCTTTGAAAGTAACGAATCGTCTATCATTGAAGTCCTTGGTTGGTCTTCCTCACTTAACTCAGGGACCCATTGGATATTCTACAAAAATCCAAATAAATTCCAAAGAAATTACTAAATCTCAAATCTAACTCTCTGAGCAAGATTATTTGGTAAGAAACTTTTCACCATAAGTTTTCTTCAAGCATTTTCATAAAAAATCCCATTTTTTGGATCTCCTAAAATCCATGGTGAAAATAAAAAAATTTCTAAGTTAAAGTGAAGCTCGTACCAGGAGAAAATGAAATCTATGATTTTTGGCCTCCAAATCCTTCTCTATAGCCCAAAATGTGATGCTCTAGAATAAGGTATTAAGGTAGAAGATGGTTCAAACAGCAAAAATGGAGGTTTCTGTGTGATTTCATGGTTTTATAGGAAATATAACATTTTTATACTTTTGGCGCATCATGCGCCAGAGTCTGTAAGTTGGCGCATCATGCCCCAATCTGACACATCATGTGTCAGAGTGTAGTTTTGCCCGATTTTGGTTTCTGTGGAAATATGCTTTGTACCGCTTTACATCAACCTCTATTTGACTCAAATAAATTTTATAAGCATAATTAAACATCAAACTAACACTAAATTTTTACAAACAACACCAAACACATATTTATATATGAAATTCGAGTTAATACAAACTAATATTTTTCAAGCCAACACATAAAAAATTCAGTGTTTTAAAGAAAGCCAACATCCTAAACATTGAAATCTAAACATCAAACTTCAAAGCAATAACATAGATAGTGCAACAATAGAAATTAAAGGCAATCTAACATAACAAACTAAAACAAACAATACTATACAAATTGTTTCGCGCTTAACTTAATTTCAAACATCTTTTTCACTATCGTTCTCCTGGAGATCACCTATAGATTGGTAGTGCACATAAAGATTGTAGAAGGGCCTAAATGAAAATTCATTAATTAAATTTTCCTCCTCAATCCATGCATGCTTCTTGAATTTATGTACCAAACCATCTTCAACACGCCCTGTATGTTCAAAATGTTTCTTTTGTCTCCAATCTAAGTGATCCAACATTTCTGAAATATTCTCAATTGCATGCATAAGATTATGCACCTCTTTCTCTATTATTTTAATTCTCTTTCAAAGTGCACTCGAGTTGTAGTAAGGTTGAATAGGTGATGAATTCTGAGGTCCTTGATCCATTAACACAACCATAACATTTTCATCTCTCATTCCAATTCTACTGCAGTAGACTTCAGGATCCATCGGCTTTCAAGGCAATAGTATTTTCTCCCAACTTTCATAAGGTATTTGTGATTAACTACAGAGTTGGAAAATAGTAGATGGATGTCCCAATCTAGTTGCAGATCCATTCACGATCAAACCAAAAACTGATTATACATGTATGGCTCCAATATCAACAAGTTTTTCAGTTTGAATACAGTAGTTCAAAATAGTACTCTCCTTTGTGAACTTACTAATTTTCATAGTCTGCAGTAATTTCAAGGAAATGAACAAATGCCATGCCTTTGAAGTAGGATTTAACAATGCTGAAGAAAAACTCACATTCCTTTCATTTTGGGCTTTCCAATTAGCATCTTCATTCGTAAGGCAATGGTATAGTTCATTCATGCTGTCTCTTGTAGGAGTAAAACTTGCATAGTGGTAGACAGGCACGTTCTTGATCATAAATATTTCATTGATTCTTGCAGGAGTAAAATGCATAAACTTTCCTTGCACGTAGATCATTCTTTGGTTGATTCCTTGAAGATTTGCATAAAATTCTTTCACCACAGGGACTACTACAGCGGCAGTAGCGTAGAAAAAAACTTCCCAACGCCTCTGCACAATAACTTCTTTGACTTGAGTATTCATTGTGTTGAATCCTTGATTCATAAATCCCCTCTCTTTGACAAGCCTTTTCTTCACTATAACTCGATCATGCAATTTCTGTGCGTCAAAACTGATGAACTTTATTAGGTTAAAAATTTTAAATCTAACGGAGTTTCTAGAGTAGGAAGCCATAGGAATTGAAAAGTAGGGAATTTTTCCTAGTTTTCCCCCCTAAATATGTCTTATAGTCAGTTTTTAGGAGTTATTTGATGGTGTCCCCGCCAAAAACTGCCATTTGAAACATTTTAAGTCATTTTCATCTCTACAGCGCATCATGCACCAGCTTTCTGGAATTTGACGCATCATGCGCCAGTTCCAAAATTTGGTAGTTCCATTTTTATCAAATAAATTCTCAGTCTTTTCACAACATTAGGATTTAAAAAAAAAACTCAAAAATCAAGTAAACAACAATATGTATGGGTTGCCTTCCATAAACTGCTGGCTTTAATGTTATTAGCCCAACATTCCAGTCTCATTTTGGGTGATCCAACATGATAATCTCTTTAAAATATAGTCTTTGACCATCAAAATAAGGTTTTAATTTGTGCTCATTCACTTTAAATATTTTTCTAGTCTTAGGATCTTTAATATTGACTGCTCCATTAGGGATAGACTTTTATAACTCTGAATGGCCCTTTCCACCTAGACTTGAATTTTCCACGAAATAATTTCAATCTTGAATTATATAATAAAACTTCCTATCTATGTTCAAATTCTCTTTTCACTATCTTCTGATCATGTCATTCTTTCTATGTTCAAATTCTCTTTTCACTATCTTCTGATCATGTCATTCTTTCTATATATATATATATATGTATGTATATATATATATATATATTTCCAAATTAAGGCATGAATGATCCAATAAATTCAAACTCCCATGCATCAAAAATTTCAATTTCTAAATTAAAATTTAGAGGCATTTCATTTCTTCTATAAATATTACCTACTCTCTGACACCGATCACATAATTATATATATATATATATATATATATATAACATCTCTAAATAGAGTATGCCAATATAATCCAGATTGTAATTTTCAAGTAGTTTTATTATTCCTAAAATATCCTCCAAATTCAGAATCATGACATTTTTGAATAATCTCTTGAATTTCTTTATAAGGCACATATCGTCTTATAACTAAATCTTTACATTGTTTATACAAATTAGGATCATCCCAAAATTAAGATTTTGCATCATAAATGAATTTCTTTTGTTGTTGTTTTGTCAATCCATATAGTAAAATATCACTAACAATATAATTTACAATATCAGCATACCAAGGTGTTTCCCATCCTTTTATTACATAAAGTTGTTCATAAGGAAAAGTATCTTTAATCTCTTTTTCCAAATCATGTATTTCTTCATGTTCTAACCTCGATAGATGATCAACTATTTTATTATCAGTACATTTCCTATCAACTACTACAAAATCAAACTCCTGCATTATAAGTATTCATCTAATTAATCTTGATTTTGCATCCTTCTTTTACATTAAATATTTAATAGCAGAATGGTCAGTATGCACAACACATTTAATTCCAATCAAATATGATCTAAACTTATCAAAATCATACATAATGGCTAATAACTCTCTTTTAGTGGTGGTATAGTTAATTTGAGAATCATTAAGAGTCTTACTAGCATAATATATGACCTTGAAAATCTTATCATATTTCTGCTCTAAAACAGCTCCAATTGCAAAATCACTAGCATCACACATCAATTCAAAAGGTTTTTGCCAGTCTGGTGAAATAATTAAAGGAGCAGTGATCAATTTTTCATTTAAAGTTTCAAAGGCTTTAAGGTAATCTTGGTTAAAGCCAAACTTTACATGTTTTTCTAGAAGTTGGCATAAAGGCTTGGTAATTTTTGAAAAAACTTTGATATATTGCCTGTAGAATCCAACATGTCCTAAAAGCTCCTAACTCATCTTACACTAGTAGGTGGAGGTAGGTTCAATTTAACATGAATTTTTGCAAGATCTACTTCCATGTCATTTCATGAAATTTTATGTCCAAAAACAATTCCTCCTGCAACCATAAATTGTCATTTCTCCTAGTTCAAAACAAGATTAGTCTTCACAACATTCCAGAACTTCCTCTAATTAATTTAGACATATTTCAAAGGAAGTTCCAAGTACAGAAAAATTGTCCATAAAGACTTCAATTCCTGTTTCAATCAAATCACTGAAATTTGACATCATACACCTTTGAAATGTTGGAGGTGCATTACATAATCCAAAAGGCATTCACCAAAAAGCAAAAGTTTCATAAGGACTGATAAATGTTGTTTTCTCTTGATCCTCAAGGGCAATAGGTATTTGGTGATAACTGGTATATCCATCTAGAAAACAAAAATATTTCTGGCCAACTAGTCTATCCAACATCTGGTCCAAAAAAGGTAAAGGACAATGATCCTTCCAGGTGGCAGAATTTTGTTTTTTATAAGCTATGCAGATTCGCCATTCAGTGACTTGTCTTGTTGATATTAATTCATTATGCTCATTTGTCACTACAGTTACACCTCCTTTCTTTAGAATACAGTGAATTAGACTCACCTAAGAACTGTCTCAAAATAGGATATATTATTCCCACATCTAACCATTTTATAATTTCTTTCTTTGCCACTTCTTTCATCATAGGATTCAATCTCCTTTAAGGATCAGTTCTTGTTTTATGTTGATCTTCCAATAAAATTCTATGCATGCAGATTGAATGGTTGATTCTTTTTATATCAGCTAATGTCCATTTAAAGGCTTTCTTATATCTTTTCGAATTTTCTAACAACTATTTTTCTTGTGCATCATTTAGTTCTTAGGATAATATGACAGGTAGTGTAGATGAGTCTTCTAAGAATGCATACTTCAAAGGTGTTGGAAGTGTTTTCAATCCTAGTTCAAGGGGTTTCTGAATGCATACTTCAAATTGTTGTCATTTTTTGCAGGATCTAACATTTCAATTTTTTCCTGAACATAATCCAATTCTTTCGTACTCACTTCCATAAACTCATCTTGGATTTTATCCAAATCTTGATATTCTATATATTCCTTTTCAAATTCACTTTCGTATGTCTTTTTGAAATATTCATAGCTTAAATACTCATTAATATCCATTCTGAAGCATTCAATTTCTTGTTCTTTAGCATTGTATCTCATTGATTTTGCAATATTAAATGTAACCATTTGATCACTAACTCTTATAGTTAGTTCTCCCTTCTGCACATCTATCAGAGCTATTTTTTTTGGATAGAAATGGTCTTCCAAAAATAATAGGAATTTCTTTACCTTCCTCTATATCTAATACAATAAAGTCTACAGGAAAGAAAAATTTATCAACATTTACTACAACATTTTCTATAACTCCTTTAGGATAGGTAATTGAACAATCGGTTAACTGAAGAGTTACAGTTGTAGGTGAAATATCTCCTAAACCCAACCTTCTGAAAATTGATAACATCATAAGATTAATACTAGCTCTTAAATCACATAAAGCTTTTCCATAAAATTGTTTGCCAATAGCACAAGGAATTTTTAACTTCTAGGATCTTTAGGTTTTTCAGGAAGCTTTTTCTGAAGTATAGTGCTACACTCTTCACTGAGTGCAACCGTCTAGTTATCTACAAACTTCCTTTTCTTATTAAGTATATCCTTCATGAACTTCACATAGCTTGGCATTTATTCCAAAGCTTCAAAAAATAGAATGTTTTTCATTAATTTCCTCAAATTTTTCAAAAATTTTGAAAATTGATTATCTTTATACTTATGTTTCAATCCTTAAGGAAATGAAGGTGGTGGTCTTTCTATAGTGATTTTCATTGTTTTAATAGGACTTTCTGACTCACAATGAAAAACTTCACCAGAATTTTTATTTTCCACCCCATCTTTTTCAATTTCAACTTCTCATTGAACTCTTTCTTCTAATTCTTTTTCACTTCTTAATTGAATAGCTTTAATTTGCTCCTTGTTCTGATCTTTAGGAT
The DNA here is from genome assembly GCA_002079205.1 of Phalaenopsis hybrid cultivar. Classification (NCBI taxonomy): domain Eukaryota; kingdom Viridiplantae; phylum Streptophyta; class Magnoliopsida; order Asparagales; family Orchidaceae; genus Phalaenopsis; species Phalaenopsis hybrid cultivar. Next base: position 242,547 of record JXCR01130972.1, on the reverse strand, counting down.
TTACTTCAACATTACCAGACAATTTTTTTGAGGTCTATTGCTAATTGTAGTAGCCATACATCCTAATTGATTTTCTATGTTTCTGATTGCGGCTCATTGACTCTGTAATTGACTTCCCATTTATAATATCAATTCTTCCATTGATAACTTTTTCTCCTTCTTTTGTAAATTATTAAATTCTAGGGACAATAATGTTTATAAGCTTGATTTCCTTGATTGTTGGAGCTTCCCACTAGGTTCACAACATTGTTTCCCCATTGTGGATTTGAAGTATTCGAGTTATTGTTGCTCCAACTAAAGTTTGGATGATTCTTCCATCATAGATTATAATAATTGGCATATGGGTTATTAGAATGATTGTTTATTGCATTTAAATTCTCATAAGAAGATTGAGAGTCTATCATTTGTCTCAATAAGTTCTCCTCAAGCACAGGTGCTATTTGAGAATAATTCATTCCATATTGATCTATCCTCTTAGATATAGCAGCTATTTGAGCAGCTAATATAGATATTGCATCAGAATCATGAATAGTAGCTACTCTTTTTAGGTTTACCCTTTCTGAGGGTCATTTGAAATTATTAGTAGTCACCTCTTCAATTAATGAATATGCTTCATCGAATGGTTTTGACATTAACGATCCACCAACAATAGCGTCAATTATCAATCTAAGGGATCCAACCAATCTATTATAAAAAGTTTGAATTATTAACTAATCTAGCAAAATATGGTGTGGACACTTCCTAAAGAGATCTTTAAATCTTTCCCATGCTTCATAAATTGATACGCCTTCAAACTGACAAAAAGATGTAATATCATTTCTAAGCTTAGCAAATTTTGAAGGTAGGAAATATTTAGATAATTTTTTTTGTGATAAGTCTCCCCAAGTTCTGATAGATCCAAGTGCTAATGAGTTTATCCACATCTTAGCTTTATCCCTCAGTGAAAAAGGAAAAAATTCTAAGTCTCACAGCATCATTTAACACTCCATCATATTTAATTGTAGTACATAATTCTAGAAAACTATCAAGGTTTAAATTTGGATCTTCATTTGGTGTTCCTCCAAATTGATTGTTTTGTACCATTTGGATAATAACAAGTTTAAGCTGAAATAAATTGGCAGCTACAGCAGCGTTTTGTATACTCAATTGAATTTCATCTGCTATAGGATTAACATTATCCCTTAAAAGTCTTTGATGATGTTCATTTAGAGCATTACTTGAGTTGCAAGCCATTTTGCTTGAATGATTTTTCTCTTTTTGTTGTTTTTGAATTTTTCTAACAGTTCTTTCAACTTCAAAATCGTAAGGTACTAAGTTTTTAGATCTTATACTAGGCATAAACAAAATAAAACAAGTAATTAATACACTTAAATAAGAAAAGGTTCAAACTAAGATATAAACATATATATTTTTTTATATTTTAAAATAAAATAACTAATATTTTTCCGTTACTTCCCTAGCAAAGGCGCCAAAAAAATTGATGCAGAATTTAAGAAAATTGATATTAAATTAATAATAATGATGCAATGTAACCTAAACAATAATGTAACTTAAATGAAAATAATTTATCTTTAAAACCTCTTTTAAAGTCCCAATTCACTTTTACATATAACACAAATATACATATCGTTCAAGTAATACAGGCTTCTAATGGAGTCCTAGATATCGATCCTGCAGGGAAACTGGAAATATATATAAGCTAGCTATTTATATTCTATTATAAACTAAAAATAAAAATAAAGTACTAAGTTTGAAGTTAAACTACTTGAGTAAAATGCTACTAAATATGCAGATGTACGACTATAACAAGTAAATTAAACTAGATGCTAAACTTTCAAAAGTAATTTACTGAAATAAAATAAGGGTTTTTGTTGATGAAATGTTCAAATATGAGAAGACATCCATCCCCTTTACAATGAAAATATGGCTTGTGAAGAAATCAAAATCATTTGAAAAGTATATTTAAAAATTATTTTGTGTCAAATAGGAGCAATCATATTCTCTACCCTCTTTCGAGCGCTAAAAAAACATTGACTAATCCAGAGTTTGGTCCCTAATTTCGTGTTTAGGCTGAGAGGATATCGGCTGTCACTCTAGAGCTCCCACTTCTCCCTCACCTGAGGGCTATCATGCTCACATTTGTTTTCAATAAACTGAACCAAAATGGGGATTCTAACATGTCACCTTAAAATTTTCCAATTCTACATCCAATGAAGTATATTTTCCTTTTTTCTTTGCACCCAATCCCATGAATGAAATACTCTCCCATGACATCAAACGTGATTCTCCCTTTGTTGTAGCAATCATATCCACTTTTCATAACATATATTTATCAACACATTTTAACAATTTAATTGGCCAGATTGAAAATTGAATGAAGATTAAAGTTCAAATCATCACAAATTATTGACTTTTAAAACCATATAAAAAAAATCAATTCTTTACAAAATCATTTCTTGAAAGTAGGGAGAAGGATAAAGAAGACTACTCAGAATTCATGAGAAGGATACGATGAAACACAGATTTCATATATAAAAAATAAGTTTACAAATAAAATAAATAAAAAATACAACTTAACTCACAATCCTTCCCAAGTAAATCCCTAGAAGTTCTCTCCAAGCCTTTCCCTCTTTATAATCACTCCCAATTCTCTCTTAGAAATCTAATAAAGAAGAAATCTCTCACCTTCCCTTTCCCCTTACAACCCTAGAAGAAAATCTCCTCTTCTCTCTCTCTCTCTCTAACTCACGTCAATTCTCTCTCTCCCTCTCGTCACACTCTAGAAGTCCCTCTTCCTTTTGGTCTACTTCCTCTGAAAAGAGTTTCAATTTCCCTCTAAAATTCAAAAGTCAAAACTTTGAATTTTAAAAGATGTGCCTCCTTGATCCAAGAGTCAAGTCCCATTAAATTGGAACCTTCCATAGTGTCTAAATTCATTGAATTACTCTATAGGGTGTTTAGAACAAGTGTCCCTTTGAAAATTTTTGTGTATCAGACGATGCCAATGTCAGTGCAAAGCCTGTTTCTAGAAGATTCGACAAATTTGGACGCTTTTTGAATAGTGTTTGGATGCACCTCTTGAAAAATCAACATTAGGCTCTATTTAGAGTGAAAATTGATTGGAAACCCCCCCCACCTTGTCTCCATTAGTCCCTTAGTTCCTTAGAGTTTTGAGTTAGTTCTTTGAGCTTTGTGGTGAGTTTAAGTGTGAATTCTTTTCTAAGAATTTTTGAAGAGTAAGAGAAGTGAGAGATTTCTTCTTCCTTAAATCTTCTAAGAGAGAATCAAGAGTCTTGTANAATAAAATAAATAAAAAATACAACTTAACTCACAATCCTTCCCAAGTAAATCCCTAGAAGTTCTCTCCAAGCTTTTCCCTCTTTACAATCACTCCCAATTCTCTCTTAGAAATCTAATAAAGAAGAAATCTCTCACCTTCCCTTTCCTCTTACAACCCTAGAAGAAAATCTCCTCTTCTCTCTCTCTTTAACTCATGCCAATTCTCTCTCTCCCTCTCGTCACACTCTAGAAGTCCCTCTTCCTTTTGGTCTACTTCCTCTGAAAAGAGTTTCAATTTCCCTCTAAAATTCAAAAGTCAAAACTTTGAATTTTAAAAGATGTGCCTCCTTGATCCAAGAGTCAAGTCCCTTTAAATTAGAACCTTCCATAGTGTCTAAATTCATTGAATCACTCTATAGGGTGTTTAGAACAAGTGTCCCTTTAAAAATTTTTGTGTATCAGACAACGCCAATGTCTGTGCAAGGCCTGTTTCTAGAAGATTCGACAAATTTGGACGCTTTTTGAAGAGTGTTTGGATGCACATATTGAAAAATCCACATTAGGCTCTATTTAGAGTGGAAATTGATCGGAAACCCCCCCACCTTGTCTCCATTAGTCCCTTAGTTCCTTAGAGTTTTGAGTTAGTTCTTTGAGCTTTGTGGTGAGTTTAAGTGTGAATTCTTTTCTAAGAATTTTTGAAGAGTAAGAGAAGTGAGAGATTTCTTCTTCCTTAAATCTTCTAAGAGAGAATCAAGAGTCTTGTAAAAAGAGAAAGAGTCCAAGAGAGGCTACAAAGGATTTGCATTGAGAAAGAGTTTCAAATAAGCGTTGTTTGATTATTATGAGAGGCTACAAGAGATTTGCTTTGAGAAAGAGTTTCAGATAAGTGTTGTTTGTTTATTTTTAGTATGAACTTTCTTTTATATATGAAATTTGTGTTTTGTTGTATCTTTCTCATGAAGTCTAAGCAGTTTTTACAAAGGATTTGCTTTGAGAAAGAGTTTCAGATAAGTGTTCTTTGTTTATTATTGTTGTATAAACTTTCTTTTATATATGAAATTTGTGTTTTATTGTATCTTTCTCATGAAGTCTGAGTAGTTTTATTTATCTTTCTCCCTACTCTATGATATGGTGAAATGATATGATAATTTGGATGTGCCAATTTTAAAATATAAATTAAATTGTGATGATTTTTTCACTCCGTTCTTAATTTACTTTCTGATCTGGCAAATTGAAATATTAAAATCTATTGTGAAACATATGATCCAGAGAATGGAATATGAGTTCTACTGTAGAGTGAGAACCACATTTAATTACATGGAGGAGTGTTTCATTCATGGAATTAAGTGCAAATAAATATGGAAATATATATTGTTGGGCGTAAAATTGGAGATTTTAGGGTGACAAACTAAAATCCCAAATTTGGTCTTAGTGTTTAAAAACTAAAGGGAGTGTTAGCCTTTAGGGGAAGGGAAGTGAGAGCTATGGAATGAGAGCCCATATCCTCCCAACCTAACCATGGATTTAGGGACTAAACCTGAGATTAGCCAATAATTTTCTATAACACTAAATAGAGGTAGAGAATTAAAATTTTTCCTATTTGGCACAATATAGATTTAACCCATTTATCTCATCTCATTTAGCCAAAAACTCATTGTAGTGGGAAATATGCTTTTTCATATTAGATAACTTCTTCACATAAACATAGTTTGGTAGTTACTATTTAACTTTGCATTACAGTTTTACTAGTAGTTAATAACTTAGTTCAATAGTACCTTAAATATTCAAAATTAGTGACAGTATTTTTATATTTTTTTGTTGTGAGTTTCCTAGTTAATTTATCATTTTGAATTTAAACCTTCCTCGTGGGATTGATATTTGGGGCTTAAACTGAAAGTCTTGTATTAATTGATAACGATACTTATACTTGCATAGAATTCTAACATAAATTGGTTAAAATTCTTATTCATAAAATAACGCATCATGTTTTTGGCACCATTGCAAAGTGGAGTCAACTTTATAAAATTTGTACAACTATAATTATCGGGGATCAACCTCCAAGGACTGATCATAAAACCAAACACTTTGGTTTGATCGACCATCAAGGCACGATCATAAAGCCAAAGTTTTTTATTCTATCGACCATCAAGGGTGACTCAATGATAAAACCATATACTTCAGTTAGATCGACCACCAAGACTCATTCAAAAAACCAATCTTATTGGTCAATTGGTAACCAATGCCTAATATACCAAACGCTTCAGGTTGGTCGACCACCAAGACACCATCAACCCACCACTAAGATTAAGTCGACCACCAAGGTACCATTAATAAAACTAATCACCTTGGTTCAATCGAACACTAAGGCCTAATCAACAAAACCAATCATTTTAGTTCGATCAACCACCAGGGCCAGATCACAAAACCAACCACCTTGATTTGATCAGTAAATAAGGCCAGATCAACAAACCAATTAGGTTTGATTATCCACGAAGGCTTAATCATAAAACAAAACACTTTGGTTCGATCAGTCAATAAAGCCAGACCATAAAACCAAACACTTCGATTTGATCAAACACCTTAGCTCGATAATAAAACCAAATATTTGGGTTCCATTGACCACTAATGCTGAACATAAAACTAACTAATTTTGTTCGATTGGCCACTATAGCCTGAAAATAAAACTAAACATTTTGGTTGATCGACCGCCAAGGCCTGAAAACAAAATCAATCGCATTGGTTCTATCGACTACCAATGCTTGATCAACTAACTACTTGGGTTTGATTTCCCACAAAGGCCCAATCATTATAATAACACTTCAATTCAATCTGGTATCAAGGCTCAATTATAAATCTAAATATTTCAGTTTGATTGGCTACTGAGGCTTGATCATAAAACCAATCATTTTGGTTTTATTTGTCACCAAGGCCAGATCAACCAATCACTTGGGTTTGATCGACCACCAAGCTCTAATCATCTAAACACTTTGGTTTGATCAACCATCAAGTCCCATTTAAAAAAACCAATAACTTTGTTTAGATCGACCACCAAGTCCCAACCACAAACAAACCAATTTGTTTCAATTAGTCATCAAGGCCTAATCACAAAACCAAACACTTTGGTTCAATTAACCTCTAATGCTTGATCATAAAACAAGAGTAGATAGAATTATTAGCTGATTCAACTGAATTATATTCTCAATGTTGTAGTCAATCATTGATAGTTTAAGTCTTTTCATATCTATTTTAGATGGTCATAATGAGTNGTGCCAATTTTAAAATATAAATTAAATTGTGATGATTTTTTCACTCCGTTCTTAATTTACTTTCTGATCTGGTCAATTGAAATATTAAAATCTATTGTGAAACATATGATCCAGAGAATGGAATATGAGTTCTACAGTAGAGTGAGAACCACATTTAATTCCATGGAGGAGTGTTTCATTAATGGAATTAAGTCCAAATAAATATGGAAATATATATTGTTGGGCGTAGAATTGGAGATTTTAGGGTGACAAACTAAAATCCCCAATTTGGTCTTAGTGTTTAAAAACTAAATCGAGTGTTAGCCTTCAGGGGAAGGGAAGTGAGAGCTATGGAATGAGAGCCTATATCCTCCCAACCTAACCATGGATTTAGGGACTAAACCTGAGATTAGCCAATAATTTTCTATAACACTAAATAGAAGTAGAGGATTAAAATTTTTCCTATTTGGCACAATAAAGATTTAACCCATTTATCTCATCTCATTTAGCCAAAAATTCATTGTAGTGGGAAATATGCTTTTTCATATTAGATAACTTCTTCACAAAAACATAGTTTGGTAGTTACTATTTAACTTTGCATTACCAGTTTACTAGTAGTTAATAACTTAGTTATGATAGTACCTTAAATATTCAAAATTAGTGACAGTATTTTTATATTTTTTTGTTGTGAGTTTCCTAGTTAATTTATCATTTTGAATCTAAACCTTCCTCGTGGGATTGATATTTGGGGCTTAAACAGAAAGTCTTGTATTAATTGATAACGATACTTATACTTGCATAGAATTCCAACATAAATTGGTTAAAATTCTTATTCATAAAATAACGGATCATGTTTTTGGCACCATTGCAAAGTGGAGTCAACTTTATAAAATTTGTAGAACTATAATTATCGGGGATCAACCTCCAAGGCCTGATCATAAAACCAAACACTTTGGTTTGATCGACCATCAAGGCACGATCATAAAGCTAAACTTTTTTATTCTATCGACCATCAAGGGTGACTCAATGATAAAACCATATACTTCAGTTAGATCGACCACCAAGACTCATTCATAAAACCAATCTTATTGGTCAATTGGTAACCAAGGCCCAATATACCAAACGCTTCAGGTTGGTCGACCACCAAGACACCATCAACCCACAACTAAGATTAAGTCGACCACCAAGGTCCCATTAATAAAAAAAATCACCTTGGTTCAATCGAACACTAAGGCCTAATCAACAAAACCAATCATTTTAGTTTGATCAACCACCAGGGCCAGATCACAAAACCAACCACCTTGATTTGACCAATAAATAAGGCCAGATCAACAAACCAATTAGCTTTGATTATCCACGAAGGCTTAATCATAAATCAAAACACTTTGGTTCGATCAATCAATAAAGTCAGAGCATAAAACCAAACACTTCGATTCGATCAAACACCTTAGCTCGATAATAAAACCAAATATTTGGGCTCCATTGACCACCAATGCTGATCATAAAACTAACTAATTTTTTTCGATTGGCCACTATAGCCTGAAAATAAAACTAAACATTTTGGTTGATCGATCACCAAGGTCTGAAAACAAAATTAATTGCATTGGTTCTATCGACTACCAATGCTTGATCAACTAACTACTTGGGTTTGATTTCCCACGAAGGCCCAATCATTATAATAAACACTTCAATTCAATATGGTATCAAGGCTCAATTATAAATCTAAATATTTCAGTTTGATTGGCTACTGAGGCTTGATCATAAAACCAATCATTTTGGTTTTATTTGTCACCAAGGCCAGATCAACCAATCACTTGGGTTTGATCGACCACCAAGCTCTAATCATCTAAACACTTTGGTTTGATCAACCATCAAGTCCCATTTAAGAAAACCAATAACTTTGTTTAGATCAACCACCAAGGCCCAACCACAAACAAACCAATTTGTTTCAATTAGTCATCAAGGTTTAATCACAAAACCAAACACTTTGGTTCAATTAACCTCTAATGCTTGATCATAAAACAAAAGTAGATAGAATTATTAGCTGATTCAACTGAATTATATTCTCAATGTTGTAGTCAATCACTGATAGCTCAAGTCTTTTCATATCTATTTTAGATGGTCATAATGAAAAATGAATAAATTTGAACTATCTCAAACCTACCTACTTACAATATTTGCAGACACATTTGTCTTCCCTTGATAGTACTGAATATGCAAATTAAATTCATTAATATACTCCAACCATCTCTTCTGCCTAAGAATCAACTCTTTCTAAGTAAAAATGTACTTCAAACTTTAATGATTAGTAAATATCTCACATCTAACTCCATACAAATATTACCTCCATGTATTTAGTACAAACACAACAACTACAAGTTCCACATCACGTGTGGGATGATTTTTTTATGATTATTTTATTTCTTTGAAGCATATTTAGGGTCCCTTTCACATTGTCTAAGCACGCAATTCAATCTTTTTATCTTTACCTTTCTAAAAATTTAAAACCCGTTTAAGCCTAAAAGAGTAATCAATACTAAAGCAGACATTTAATAAGTCTTCGGCTTTTAGAATGTCATCACATAATGATCTGGCCATTCAATGTTCATTGCCTTCAGGTTCAGTCTACATAATTACATAGAAATCTATGAAAACCTCTCTACAAATGTCATGTAGCAACAAATCAATCTTAGAAAACTCTTGACCTCAATAACAATTTTAGGCTTTAGTCAATCTGCAAGAGAAGACAATCTGCAATCACCTTGCTCTCATTTTGATCAATTGATAAATCATATCCACTAATAACATGCCTAAGAAAACCATGCTCTAAAGCAAAAATCCATATTTAAAAATTTTCTCTTTCAAAACATTCAGAATATCATGCAAATGATCTTTGTGGCTAGCTTCATCTATGAAATAACCAAGATACCGTCTATGAATATAATAAAAAATGCATAAAAATATTTCATAAAACCTTTATTCGTTTGATATATAAAATGTCTAGAGCATTAGTTAGTCCAATATAAAAATTCTTAGAGTATTTGTTAGTCCAATTTACACCATCATAATTTCATAGTGCCTATGTGTAGTTCTAAAAGCTATCTTTGTTATACATTCCTTTTTAATCATCACCTAGTGATAGCCTAAACTTAGATATACCTAAGTCAATATAGAATCTCCTTCCTATTGAGCAAACAAAACATAAACTTTTAAACAATTTAATTTTAATTGTGATCTTTTCCAAGTCTCTATAATCAATGCACATTCCGATGCTCACATCCTTCTTCTTTATAAATAACATTGGAACCCCCTAAAGTCAAGTGTTGGGCATAATGAAATTCTTATCTAACAAATCTAGTAATTGACTTTTCAACTCCTACAACTCCTTAACTATCATTTTATAGGATGCATTGGATACTAACTCATAACCTAATGAGTGCTCAATAATAAAATCAATCTCTTGCACTGGAGGTAACCTTCATAAATTACTAAGAAAAACTTACGGATATTTCTTTAGCATTGGAATATCAAGCAAAGAATTTACTTCCTTGGAGATATCTATCAATCGAGTAAGAAAGCCTTAGTTTTCATGATTAATTAATTTGAAATCTTTTAAGCATATATTTATCAGTGATGCTAACCCTCTATCTTGATAAAATTTGACTTTTTCCTACCCATGTACATTTATTTTAATAATATTTTTGTTGCATTCAATTGTGACAAAATTTTTAGGCAACAAATCCACACCTAGATTTACTACAAACTGAATTAAAGGCAACATAATTACTTGTGCATCAAAATCCAATTCACCAATCTTTATCTTCACCTCATGCAATTGATTAACTTGATGCTTCTGTATCAAATAATATACGTATTACACTATTCTAAAGATATAACATACCTATTATATAAAAGCATTGTACTGAATATTTAGGGTTGACTTATTAATGCATTTGAATTCTTACATGATGATATGAATGTTATGACATAAATTTTAAAATAATTAAAACTGTAAATGATAAAAAAATTTTTAAATGTAAAACATACCTGTGATATCTTCAAGAGAGTCCTTAGCTTAATTCTTTGAAAGCTCATAAACATTGGGATGAACATTCTACTTATTTTGGTTGAAATTTTGTATTTATATTGAAGACTCTTCTATCCTTAGCTTCCCAAAGTTCCTCTAAGGTAGTGCAATGATGCCTCTAAAATATGTTGGACCACTTTGTTCCAATATAGAGAAATATCTTACATAATGTCCTAATTGGTGGCACCAAAAACAATGTCAAATCCAGAAAAACACTCACCCTTGTGAGATCTTTCACCCTTGTTAAAATTTAAGTCATCAATCCAGTTGTCAACACTACTAGAGCTATTCTTATTATTACTTGTAAATCCCGCTCAATAAAATTGGTCCTCTCAACAAAAAATAGGGTAATTATCAATTTCTTTAGGAATGAGTGGTTGTCTGACTATATCCTTCAACCCAAACAAAAACTTATGGCACTTCTCCTAATCATGTAGAGTTTTTTACGGTGNTTTCTAAGTAAAAATGTACTTCAAACTTTAATGATTAGTAAATATCTCACATCTAACTCCATACAAATATCACCTCCATGTATTTAGTACAAACACAACAACTACATATTCCACATCACGCGTGGGATGATTTTTTTATGATTATTTTATTGCTTTGAAGCATATTTAGGGTCCCTTTCACATTGTCTAAGCACACAATTCAATCTTTTTATCTTTACCTTACTAAAAATTTAAAACCCATTTAAGCCTAAAAGAGTAATCAATACTAAACAGACATTAAATAAGTCTTCAGCTTTTAGAATGTCATCACATAATGATCTGGCCATTTAATGTTCATTGCCTTCAGGTTCAATCTGCATAATTACATAGAAATCTATGAAAACCTCTCTACAAATGTCATGTAGCAACAAATCAATCTTAGAAAACTCTTGACCTCAATAACAATTTTAGGCTTTAGTCAATCTGCAAGAGAAGACAATCTGCAATCACCTTGCTCTCATTTTGATCAATTGATACATCATATCCACTAATAACATGCCTAAGAAAACCATGCTCTAAAGCAAAAATGCATAATTAAAAATTTTATCTTTCAAAACATTCAGAATATCATGCAAATGATCTTTGTGGCTAGCTTCATCTATGAAATAACCAAGATACCATCTATGAATATAATAAAAAATGCATAAAAAGATTTCATAAAACCTTTATTCGTTGGATATATAAAATGTCTAGAGCATTAGTTAGTCCAATATAAAAATTCTTAGAGTATTTTTTAGTCCAATTTACACCATCATAATTTCATAGTGCCTATGTGTAGTTCTAAAAGCTATCTTTGTTATACATTCCTCCTTAATCATCAACTAGTGATAGCCTAAACTTAGATATATCTAAGTAAATATAGAATCTCCTTCCTATTGAGCAAACAAAACATCAATTTTTAAACAATTTAATTTTAATTGTGATCTTTTCCAAGTCTCTATAATCAATGCACATTCTAATGCTCACATCCTTTTTCTTTATAAATAACATTGGAACTCCCTAAAGTCAAGTGTTGGGCATAATGAAATTCTTATCTAGCAAATCTAGTAATTGACTTTTCAACTCCTACAACTCCTTAACTATCATTTTATAGGATGTATTGGATACTAACTCATAACCTAATGAGTGCTCAATAATAAAATCAATCTCTTGCACTGGAGGTAACCTTTATAAATTACTAGGAAAAACTTACGAATATTTCCTTAGCATTGGAATATCAAGCAAAGAATTTACTTCCTTGGAGATATCTATCAATGGAGTAAGAAAGCCTTAGTTTTCATGATCAATTAATTTGAAATCTCTTAAGCATATATTTATCAGTGATGCTAACCCTCTATCTTGATAAAATTTGACTTTTTCCTACCCATGTACATTTATTTTAATAATATTTTTGTTGCATTCAATTGTGACAAAATTTTTAGGCAACAAATCCACGCCTAGATTTACTACAAACTGAATTAAAGGCAACACAATTACTTGTGCATCAAAATCCAATTCACCAATCTTTAGCTTCACCTCATGCAATTGATTAACTTGATGCTTCTGTATCAAATAATATATGTATTACACTATTCTAAAGATATAACGTACCTATTTAATAAAAGCATTGTACTAAATATTTAGGGTTAACTTATTAATGCATTTGAATTCTTACATGATGATATGAATGTTATGACATAAATTTTAAAATAATTAAAACTGCACATGATAAAAAAAATTTTAAATGTAAAACATACCTGTGATATCTTCAAGAGAGTCCTTAGCTTCATTCTTTGAAAGCTCATAAACATTGGGATGAACATTCTACTTATTTTGGTTGAAATTTTGCATTTATATTGAAGACTCTTCTATCCTTAGCTTTCCAAAGTTCCTCTAAGGTAGTGCAATGATGCCTGTAAAATATGTTGCAACACTTTGTCCCAATCTAGAGAAATATCTTACATAATGTCCTAATTGGTGGCACCAAAAACAATGTCAAATCTAGAAAAACACTCACCCTTGTGAGATCTTTCACCCTTGTTAAACTTTAAGTCATCAATCCAGTTGTCAACACTACTAGAGCTATTCTTATTATTACTTGTAAATCCCGCTCAATAATATTGGTCCTCTCAACAAAAAATAGGGTAATTATCAATTTCTTTAGGAATGAGTGGTTGTCTAACTATATCCTTCAACCCAAACAAAAACCTATGTCACTTCTCCTAATCATGTAGAGTTTTTTACGATGCATATCTTGAAAGCATAACTAACTCAGCCTCATGTTGCATTACATAATAGCCACCCTTCACCAGTTGATAAACTTGTCCCACATCTGTCTCTTAGCTGACAATGGTACAAACCAGTTTCTAAAGGTTTCCATAAATTCCTCCCACTAANTTTTTACGATGCATATCTTGAAAGCATAACTAACTCAGCCTCATGTTGCATTACATAATAGCCACCCTTCACAAGTTGATAAACTTGTCCCACATCTGTCTCTTAGCTGACAATGGTACAGACCAGATTCTAAAGGTTTCCATAAATTCCTTCCACTACGACAAGTGGTTGATTCTCCATCCAAAGTTATCTTATAAATATCCTTGCCACCATCTATCAGCTTCTATTTCAAACACCAAAGCAACAAGTGTAATCCTCATCTCTCGTAGACAAAATAACCCTTTAATAATCTTCTCCACTCTCAATAACCATTTCTTGGCATCCACCAAACGGTCTTCTCAATAGTATTGACATGTCATCATATCCTGAAAAAGACTAAAATATGTGTCCACTTGGCCTCCCCCACTAGAACAAGTAGTAAGCTGAGAGTTCCTAATCATCCAAGTCATTATAGTCATCATCCCAGCAAAGCATTTGTGGTCATTAAGATATTTAGATATGTGTCAATCCTAGTGTTATTCTAACTAAATTTCTTTGGATTTTTCACATTTATAATATAATATAAGAATGAAAATTACTAGACATAAATTTTCCCTTCATTTACATTTATATTAATTAATTAAATTAATTTAATGACTCTTTTTTATCAGAATTCAAACCTAAATGTCTTTGATACCACTTTTATAATGACTCAACCAACAACTAGGAATTAACTAATGTAGAAACAAAAGTTCAGATGGTGTAATTAACATTTCATTTACTTTCTATAGATTATTATAACTTTTAATTCAAAAATAAGACACTAGAAAGCTACAAAATACAATACACAAAAAAATCAAATCATCCAAAATAAGAAACACAGTCTACAAGTAAAACAACATATCAAACTAAAGTACAATAAGATATCACTACTTAAATATAAATACTATAAATAGTACAATACATAATACATTACCAATCAAGAGCAATCCACTTGTCATAAACCATCTCTTGGTTGCCATTCATTTCAATATAATATTTTCCTAAATGCAACCATTAATTTTCAAGAGTAGGTTAAGCCACTTCATGTGCAATAATAGTCCCCTTTATGCATTAAATTAATTTGAAAATGCTATGCATAAATATTCCAATAAATTATAATTTATTGATAAATAAAACTGTAACTTTCATTTTTTATTACCCTTCATATTTCAATTAAAGTAGTTAACTTTTTTGACCTCTTTAAGAAATCTTATTAGGATTATTATCAAACTCAAATGTATCCTCAAGATTGTACCTATGGGTACTCTCAAAATTTTTTACCTGTAGGTCCCCTAAAAATTTTTCTATTTGTGATTTTCATTTTTTTCATGCACAAGTACCTAACATACCATGTCAACACCATTTGAAGGTAATCCAAAATGACTTAAGCCTTTACATTTCATTTTCTTTAATTATATCATTTTAAAGTCATGGAACAATTATTTTTCCTTTTTATAATTTCATTTAATCATTTGAATGATTCTCTTAACATTCAATACACATATAATTATAAAAGAAGGTATTTGAAGCAAAAATTTTAGTCTTTAAAAGATAATAATGCCATGTAACATTTCTAATGCTTTTCACTTTCCCTTGAATTTTATTTTTCTTAATTTTCATTTAACACTCATTGCAACGTACCAAAATTTTCTTGAGTTGATCTCTCTGTCCTTCTTTTGCTCGTATACTTCGCCATCTTCTTCTCCTTCCAAGCTAAAATTTCTTTATTTGTTGCTTAGTTCAATATCCCTCTTTGCACACGCCTGTAGCATCTTCATCTATGATTGGGCTCGAGCTCCTCTTCCTCTACTTCTTCGCACGATAATAGCGCATGAACTCGCCTTCCCTTCTTCTGCAGAGATGTTAGTCCAACTCCAGTATTGTATGTGCTCCTTGCTTCTCCTTCTTTTTATTTTTGATGCAAGCGGTATCATCTTTTGACAAAACCCGTGCTCAACATCGAAACATTCTACATCCACAAGCAGTGTCAAATTTTCCTTCCAAGAGAGTAAATGTTTTCTCTATACATACGTAAGTCTTCCTCCTTCTTCTTTCTTCCACTTTTCTTGACGATCTAACAACTCTTTCGCAGAAGTCCCATATGAAAATTCACCTTTTCTTCTGCTTCCTTATTCATGTTCATTAGTCAGCTGTGATATGCATGCTACCCTTTCTTCCGCTTCTTCCTTTCCTTCACTGTCGTTTCTTCCTTTCTTTTGTCTCTCGGTCACTCTTTCAATTTGTTCTGAGATTTGAAAATGAGTNCATGTTCATTAGTCAGCTGTGATATGCATGCTACCCTTTCTTCCGCTTCTTCCTTTCCTTCACTGTCGTTTCCTCCTTTCTTTTGTCTCTCGGTCACTCTTTCAATTTGTTCTGCGATTTGAAAATGAGCGAGACACTAGCCATCCTAAGTGAATTCATCGAGAAAATTATTTGATCCCAACGATTTGATTTATTGTTATTATAATTTTATTATTATTATTATCATTATTATTATTATTATTACTATAATAATAATAATTATTATTATTATTATTATTATTATTATTTTGAAAAAATTTAGCTATTACATACAATGCTCCATATGTATCATTAAAGAAGATCCCGATCATAATTTGGGATGTAGTTCAGGGAGTTGATGGTAAAACAAAGTGATTTTGAATTACTATTATAATATTAACTTATAATTTTATAATAAAAAATATTTTTAAAATATTTTTATGAAAGGAGTTCTTGCGGGGTATTGAGCATCATCAACAAATCCGTAGGAACTTTAATACCCGAGATCAGACGCACTTGTGATATATGCTCATTAATATTTGTAAGAAGCGGTGAATGCCTATGTAAATAGGTGAGAATGTTTGGGGCCAAGTCGTTCAGAGCTAGGGCCTCACTTGAGTATCTCAAGTAGAGGGACATAGCAAAACAAAATCGTCCCTCAAGCTGTGGGGGCATGGATATCTCCTTTCGCACACGAGGCTCAATCCCCGATACTCAGTATAGAAGGAGGATGATAAAATTCAATTATTTTATTAAATTTATTTATGTCATAATTTTTTTTAATCTCTTATGTTTAATAGAGGCAGATAGTTGGATGTGAGCCTACTACTGCTAGTTGCATACCCACAAATATCAGCATCATTTAAACCATGTGGGGGTTAGCTTATAACTCATCACATCCACGTTAGTTAAAAATTTTCTTAAATAATTTATTTACAATCTTATTTCAGTGCAAATTAACATTTACCATCATTTCTAACATGTGTATGTGTGCCTAAAGGATACACAGAGTTAGATTCCAGTAAGAGTTGATAACATTAGTGGCCAGGATGATTACTTAAAATTTGACATATGGAGGGAAAATTTCAGTTCGAGAAAGAAGATCAGGGTCTATGGCCTCGGTGCATAGAGCTTTATTTATGAAGCACATCACTCTAGTTCCAGTTAGAGGTATCATTAATTGATGATGAGGTTACGAAGCATGTGATTACACTCATCGGCAAGCTGTAAGCGAGCTTCACTACAAATCTTGGTGAGATGGAGTGCCTGCTGATGGCAACAAAGCAAGCTAGTGATGCTAGAGTGGAGAGGCTCAAGGCTGCAATTGAGTACAGGAAATAGTGTTAAAATCGATGAAACAAACAAGACTTTTTTCACTTCAGAAAGATTTTTCTAATTACGGATGTTTTGATGATAGTTTTTTATTTTGGTTATTTGCAACTGGAGAACTACAACATAAGTCATCGCTTATCAACAATATTTTGTTTCCCTAATCTTTTTAATTATAACCAACAAAATAATCCGTCTAAATAACCCGTCACTTATTACCAATAGACATGTCATCGTGGCAAGCGATCCTTAATCATGGTGGAGGAGAAGGGCCCCCAAAATGTTGTGTAGAGCTTCATTTATATATATTTTTTTCATTTATTCTTTTGATAATCTTTGTATTGGGTGATTTATAATTTTATTTGTTATAATTTTATTAAAGGTCGTTGTTTTTGCCTGTTCTTCCCACTATTATGAGATGTGGATGTTATGTCTTTCATTTACATGTTGAAAAATTGTCTTGGTTAAGGTCCCTATTTATTTTTTATTTAGTTTTGGTATAGGTTTCAGAGAATATTAAATTTTTCAGCCCTTAAGTTATCAGTAGCTAATAATTCAGCCACTCAATTTACAACTAGTATTTCGGCCGGTAATAACTAATAGCTGAAAAATCTGCTCATAATCAATAGGAAACCTGTGATAAGTGAAAATTTATTTTTAAACTCATTAAAATCTTATGATACAAAGAATATTCTAATAACTATAATATTCTGATTATGTTTTTTATCATCGTTCGTTTATTTTCCATTTGTATTAACTTCTACAATAAAGTCATTTGATCTACTTTAAATATCTTATGATTCCGGGTTTCATAAGAAGATAATGCGTATTTTACAATATTTTAACTATTCTAACAATTATTGCTTAGATGACTTGTATCTAGACGTTTAACACAAATCAAATATACTATATACATTTAACATGCATTGCTTTTCTCAGACGTGTTTGGCCAAAGCATTCGTTCGGCTATTGGTCGACATGGAACTAGCCTAAACAATAACAACTCTATTTTATANCTAACAATTATTGCTTAGATGACTTGTATCTAGACGTTTAACACAAATCAAATATACTATATACATTTAACAAGCATAACTTTTCTCAGACGTGTTTGGCCAAAGCATTCGTTCGGCTATTGGTCGACTTGGAACTAGCCTAAACAATAACAACTCTATTTTATGTATTTATTTATAAGAAAATAATTATTTTAAATTTAAATGATGATCAAGAGACTTTCTTTTCATATCACGTTTTAAATTTCCCAATGTATGAGAGCACAATTTTAAGAAGGATGGGATCAATTGCTCGAGTCGTTTCCGTTTTATGTACGTTCATGCATTTGCTATGTTATTGTCATCCTGACAACGACGTCAAGGAATTCAGTTCGTCATCTACAACTCAAGGGATTTGAATGTAGAGAAAGATGGCTTTGAATCTTCTGATTATAATATTTTTGAAATCAGTAAATAACTGTTTTTTTTAATGTTTTTGTAATTTTAAGTTTGCCTAGCTAGCAAAAAGTAAGAAAAAAATGCTATTTTATCGACATTAGATTTTACGGAGGAAAATTAAAGGGTTTTCTTTTTTTTTTCAGCTGATCGTAGAAAGGCCTACTGGCTAAACAGCTCGGCAGCTCCACAACTCCTAAAGGATCACCCAAACCAAGAACAACAATATCGATTGTCTGACAATCGACCGGTTGCGACTTGAAACACCCTCTGTTTCTCA
This sequence comes from Phalaenopsis hybrid cultivar, assembly GCA_002079205.1. Lineage (NCBI taxonomy): Eukaryota > Viridiplantae > Streptophyta > Magnoliopsida > Asparagales > Orchidaceae > Phalaenopsis > Phalaenopsis hybrid cultivar. Next base: position 223,708 of record JXCR01130972.1, on the reverse strand, counting down.
AAGCAAACGCAGATCGATACGAAACAACCGACCCAAATAAGATTAGTAGACCAGTTAAGAGGTCCGCCGATTAGAAGAATTTGACTCGTTGAAATTTGTCATTATTGGCTACTTATATGAAAATGTGTAAGTTATTAATGTGAAAGAGTGTTAATATCAATTATAGATACGGAAATACACCAATATAATTTATAATACCCTATATAGAACGGACAAAGTAATGATGAAAATTGACTTGTAATGCCATGTTAAAGTGAGGGTAAAAGTGTAATTTTTTTATGTCCTTTATGGTTATAAATAGGGGTCATAANATCCTTGCCACCATCTATCAGCTTCTATTTCAAACACCAAAGCAACAAGTGTAATCCTCATCTCTCGTAGACGAAACAACCCTTTAATAATCTTCTCCAATCTAAATAACCATTTCTTGGCATCCACCAAACGGTCTTCTCAATAGTATTGACATGGCATCATATCCCGAAAAAGACTAAAATATGTGTCCACTTGGCCTCCCCCACTAGAACAAGTAGTTAGCTGAGAGTTCCTAATCATCCAAGTCATTATAGTCATCATCCCAACAAAGCATTTGTGGTCATTAAGATATTTAGAGATGTGTCAATCCTAGTGTTATTCTAACTAAATTTCTTTGAATTTTGCACATTTATAATATAATATAAGAATGAAAATTACTAGACATAAATTTTCCCTTCATTTACATTTATATTAATTAATTAAATTAATTTAATGACTCTTTTTTATCAGAATTCAAACCTAAATGTCTTTGATACCACTTTTATAATGACTCAACCAACAATTAGGAATTAACTAATGTAGAAACAAAAGTTCAGATGGTGTAATTAACATTTCATTTACTTTATATAGATTATTATAACTTTTAATTCATAAATAAGCCACTAGAAAGCTACAAAATACAATACACAAAAAATCAAATCATCCAAAATAAGAAACACAGTCTACAAGTAAAACAACATATGAAACTAAAGTACAATAAGATATCACTACTTAGATATAAATACTATAAATAGTACAATACATAATACATTACCAATCAAGAGCAGTCCACTTGTCATAAACCATCTCTTGGTTGTCATTCATTTCAATATAATATTTTCCTAAATGCAACCATTAATTTTCAAGAGTAGGTTAAGCCACTTCATGTGCAATAATAGTCCCCTTTATGCATTAAATTAATTTGAAAATGCTATGCATAAATATTCCAAAAAATTATAATTTATTGATAAATAAAACTGTAACTTTCATGTTTTTTTACCCTTCATATTTCAATTAAAGTAGTTAACTTTTTTGACCTCTTTAAAAAATCTTATTAGGATTATTGTCAAACCCAAATGTATCCTCAAGATTGTACCTATGGGTACTCTCAAAATTTTGTACCTGTAGGTCCCCTAAAAATTTTTCTATTTGTCATTTTCATTTTTTTCCTGCACAAGTTCCTAACATACCATGTCAACACCATTTGAAGGTAATCCAAAATGACTTAAACCTTTACATTTCATTTTCTTTAATTACATCATTTTAAAGTCGTGGAACAATTATTTTTCCTTTTTATAATTTCATTTAATCATTTCAATGATTCTCTTAACATACAATACACATATAATTATAAAAGAAGGTATTTGAAGCAAAAATTTTAGTCTTTAAAAGATAATAATGCCATGTAACATTTCTAATGCTTTTCACTTTCCCTTGAATTTTATTTTTCTTAATTTTCATTTAACACTCATTGCAACGTACCAAAATTTTCTTGAGTTGATCGCTCTGTCCTTCTTTTGCTCGTATACTTCGCCATCTTCTTCTCCTTCCAAGCTAAAATTTCTTTATTTGTTGCTTAGTTCAATATCCCTCTTTGCACATGCTTGTAGCATCTTCATCTATGATTGGGCTCGAGCTCCTCTTCCTCTACTTCTTCGCACGATAATAGCGCATGAACTCGCCTTCCCTTCTTCTGCAGAGATGTTAGTCCAACTCCAGTATTGTATGTGCTCCTTGCTTCTCCTTCTTTTTATTTTTGATGCAAGCGGTATCGTCTTTTGACAACACCCGTGCTCAACATCGAAAAATTCTACATCCACAAGCAGTGTCAAATTTTCCTTCCAAGAGAGTAAATGTTTTCTCTATACATACGTAAGTCTTCCTCCTTCTTCTTTCTTCCACTTTTCTTGACGATCTAACAACTCTTTCGCACAAGTCCCATATGAAAATTCACCTTTTCTTCTGCTTCCTTATTCATGTTCATTAGTCAGCTGTGATATGCATGCTACCCTTTCTTCCGCTTCTTCCTTTCCTTCACTGTCGTTTCTTCCTTTCTTTTGTCTCTCGGTCACTCTTTCAATTTGTTCTGAGATTTGAAAATGAGTGAGACACTAGCCATCCTAAGTGAATTCATCGAGAAAATTATTTGATCCCAACGATTTGATTTATTGTTATTATAATTTTATTATTATTATTATCATTATTATTATTATTATTACTATAATAATAATAATTATTATTATTATTATTATTATTATTATTTTGAAAAAATTTAGCTATTACATACAATGCTCCATATGTATCATTAAAGAAGACCCCGATCATAATTTGGGATGTAGTTCAGGGAGTTGATGGTAAAACAAAGTGATTTTTAATTACTATTATAAAATTAACTTATAATTTTTTAATAAAAAATATTTTTAAAATATTTTTATGAAAGGAGTTCTTGCGGGATATTGAGCATCATCAACAAATCCGTAGGAACTTTAATACCCGAGATCAGACGCACGTGTGATATATGCTCATTAATATTTGTAAGAAGCGGTGAATGCCTATGTAAATAGAGGGACATAGCAAAACAAAATCGTCCCTTAAGCTGTGGGGGCATGGATATCTCCTTTCGCACACGAGGCTCAATCCCCGATACTCAGTATAGAAGGAGGATGATAAAATTTAATTATTTTATTAAATTTATTTATGTCATAATTTATTTTAATCTTTTATGTTTAATAGAGGCAGATAGTTGGATGTGAGCCTAGTTGCATACCCACAAATATCAGCATCATTTAAACCATGTGGGGATTAGCTTATAACTCATCACATCCACGTTAGTTAAAAATTTTCTTAAATAATTTATTTACAATCTTATTTCAGTGCAAATTAACATTTACCATCATTTCTATGATGTGTATGTGTGCCTAAGGGATGCACAGAGTTAGAGTCCAGTAAGAGTTGATAACATTAGTGGCTAGGATGATTACTTAGAATTTGACATATGGAGGGAAGATTTCAGGGCGAGAAAGAACATCAGGGTGTATGGCCTCAAGGCATAGAGCTTTATTTATGAAGCACATCACTCTAGTTCCAGTTAGAGGTATCATTAATTGATGATGAGGTTACGAAGCATGTGATTACACTCATCGGCAAGCTGTAAGCGAGCTTCACTACAAATCTTGGTGAGATGGAGTGCCTGCTGATGGCAACAAAGCAAGCTAGTGATGCAAGAGTGGAGAGGCTCAAGGCTGCAATTGAGCAGTTGCAACCAGTACAGGAAAAACGCTAAAATCGATGAACAAACTGAGGACTTTTTTCACTTCGGAAAGATTTTTCTAATTACCGATGTTTTGATGATGTTTTTTGATTTTGGTTATTTGCAGCTGGATAACTACAACATAAGTCATCACTTATACACAGTTTTTTGTTTTCCTACAAAATAATCCGTCTAAATAACCCGTCAGTTATTACAAATAGAAATGTCATTGTGGCAAGCGATCCTTAATCATGGTGGAGGAGAAGGGCCCCCAAAATGTTGTGTAGAGCTTCATTTATATATTTTTTTTCATTTATTCTATGGATAATCTTTGTATTGGGTGATTTATAATTTTATTTGTTATAATTTTATTAAAGGTCGTTGTTTTTGCCTGCTCTTCCCACTATCATGAGATGTGGATGTTATTTCTTTCATTCTGCAATTACATGTTAAAAAATTGTCTTGGCTAAGGTCCCTATTTAATTTTTATTTAGTTTTGGTCTAGATTTCTGACAGAATACTAAAATTTTCAGCCCGTAAGTTATTAGCAGCTAATAATTCAGCCACTCAATTTACAACTGGTATTTCGGCCGGTAATAGCTAATAGCTGAAAAATCTGTTCATAATTAATAGGAAACCTGTGATAAGTGAAAATTTATTTTTAAACTCATTAAAATCTTATGATACAAAGAATATTCTAATAACTATAATATTCTGATTATGTTTTTTATCATCGTTCGTTTATTTTCCATTTGTATTAACTTCTACAATAAAGTCATTTGATCTACTTTAAATATCTTATGATTCCGGGTTTCATAAGAAGATAATGCGTATTTTGCAATATTTTAACTATTCTAACAATTATTGCTTAGATGACTTGTATCTAGACGTTTAACACAAATCAAATATACTATATACATTTAACATGCATTGCTTTTCTCAGACGTGTTTGGCCAAAGCATTCGTTCGGCTATTGGTCGACATGGAACTAGCCTAAACAATAACAACTCTATTTTATATATTTATTTATAAGAAAATAATTATTTTAAATTTAAATGATGATCAAGAGACTTTCTTTTCATATCACGTTTTAAATTTCCCAATATATGAGAGCACAATTTTAAGAAGGATGGGATCAATTGCTCGAGTCGTTTCCGTTTTACGTACGTTCATGCATTTGCTATGTTATTGTCATCTTGACAACGACGTCAAGGAATTCAGTTCGTCATCTACAACTCAAGGGATTTGAATGTAGAGAAAGATGGCTTTGAATCTTCTCATTATAATATTTTTGAAATCAATAAATAATTGTTTTTTTTAATGTTTTTGTAATTTTAAGTTTGCCTAACTAGGAAAAAGTAAGAAAAAAAAAATGCTATTTTATCGACATTAGATTTTACGGAGGAAAATTAAAGAGTTTTTTTTTTTTTCTGCTGATCGTAGAAAGGCCTGCTGGCTAAACAGCTAGGCAGCTCCACAACTCCTAAAGGATCACCCAAACCAAGAACAACAATACCGATTGTCTGACAATCGACCGGTTGCGACTTGAAACACCCTCTGTTTCTCAAAGCAAACACAGATCGATACGAAACAACCGACCCAAATAAGATTAGTAGACCAGTTAAGAGGTCTGCCGATTAGAAGACTTTGACTCGTTGAAATTTGTCATTATTGGTTACTTATATGAAAATGTGTAAGTTATTAATGTGAAAGGGTGTTAATATCAATTATAGATACGGAAATACACCAATATAATTTATAATTATGAAAATGCCTCAAAGAGTGTAAAACTAATTTATAACACTCTATATAAGACCGACAAAGTAATGATGAAAATTGACTTGTAATGCCATGTTAAAGTGAGGGTAAAAGTATAATTTTTTTATGTCCTCTATGATTATAAATAGGGGTCATTTTATGAATGGGAAAACCGAGATTTTCCCATGAAAATTGTTCATCTTGCACTATAATCTCTCTTTGTTTTTCTCTTCTTCCATTCTTTTATTCTATCCCTCGAATTTTGTTCTAGAGGACAAATGAGGATCCAACAACATTATAACGCTTGCTTTAGATTAAGTTATAATTAAAAATATATTCTACTCAAAATTTTTTTTAGAATATTCTAATTCAAAATTATCACTTCAAATTGCTCAAAAACCAGCTTAGTAACTTAGTATACTGGATTTAATTGTGCATCGTAATTTTTATAAAGTAATTTTTAAAATTTACTAATTAAATATTTTGTAATATAAAATAATGTCACTTAACTGAATTAATGTTTTTGTAATAACTCCCTCCTGTGCTCCCATTCCTTTCCTTCANAGTATACTGGATTTAATTGTGCATCGTAATTTTTATAAAGTAATTTTTAAAATTTACTAATTAAATATTTTGAATTATAAGATTTTACCACATTTAGAATTATTACTATTTTATTGATATGTCAGTTCAAGGGCCAAGAAAATATGGAGGAAGTACTTAAATTTTTCCTATTAAGGAAACAAATAATTGTCATATATAATATTTTGAAATGGAGCACAAAATGAGTTATAAAAAAATATAGAAAGAGATAAATTATTTGCTACAAGGAATACTACAAAAATTACTAGATTTATTTTTAAGATATGGAGATGAGTTTATGAGCATTTCTTCTTTAAAATATCGAGTTTAATGTGTATTAATTCACTAAAGAATATAGGAAAGACAGTAGTCACAAAATATAAAAATTTAAGTGGAAATTGGACTTCATTCATGCGAGGAACATATCTCCAGAGATAAACCTCTAGGAAATATGTATTATCTAATGTATAAAAATAGATTCTTTTTTTTATATATTATGATCACCCTTATTTATAAATGAGTTGGTTTTTGTATGTTGCAATTTTAGAAATGATATATTCGTACTCCTGAATTCTAAGAGAGTTATTTCAGCTTCATTGTGTCTCCTAGCGTAGGCATTATAATACTCATCCGATAAAATCTTGCCTTAATTACTAATTTTCCCAAAAATGTTTATCATAGTGTTGTAGTTTTGGTATATCATCCTCCATAATGTCCCAATTAGACCAGATGGCAATGTGGCGTGTTGGCGAGTTCTCTTAATTAGGCCAAGGAGCATGATATATTGGATTCGCCGTTGATATAATCACTTTAACTACTTATTTTTCAGTATCGAGACCGAACTGCCCCTTTCTGGTCCCTTGGTTGGATTACTTAGTTAAGTCGATCGGATTAATCTATTGTCCGATCTCGATGAACTAGTTGGCTCCGCATTCGGACTATCCAAAGCGCTTGTGGTCTTACATAATTAATGCCTTTATTTTTATATCTCATGGAAAATGGAGCTACAAAATGAATAAAGAGATAATGACAATTTCTATCAATATTTATAATAACGTCACTTAACTGAATTAATTTTTTTGTAATAACTCCCTCCTGTGCTCCCATTCCTTTCCTTCTATAACAGAGTGAAAAGGTCATAGCTGGATCACCTTTGACCATCATGCCATCTTCTTTTCCTTTTAGGTGTGTTTTTCTTTTCAATCACCCTTTCTCTACAATTATCGTGGAGGAAAATTCAGAGAAAAAAGCTAACATTTGGACGACCAAACTTTTAAAAGTCTTATTAGTCGAGAAAAACGAGAAGATGGTGTTTACACCACTTTCTGCTCTTGCCAAAATGACCTTCTTAGTGTTCATTCTTTCTAGATCCCCTTTCTAGGTCACCATTGCTTAGGAAAGTAAAGAAGAAAAGGAAAGATTGAAAATTGACCAAAATTAAGATGATGAACAACGACTCTCTATTAAGATATCTATATAAGAAAATCCTCATAATAAGAACCAGAGAGGAGTAGTCCACAGGACATCAGAGCACACTCGACTCGAGAAAATAAATCAGAAAGATCATATAAAAAGACCTTTGTCCCAAAGCTAGAATACAAATTCATACTTAATTTATTCTGAGTTCTATGAGATCTTCCATGATGATGTATCCTTATGTTCAATTATATCCTATGGGATACCCAAGAAAGCTCACAATAAAATGTGTTGAGTTCGCTTAAAAATGTTCCCAAAATTATGCTCCCAATGAGATTTTTTATGATCCTTGTAAAGGAAAATTCTGTTGTTTTCTGGATAGAACTAGGCCACTAGACATTGGGCGATTACCATAACTTGATAGATAGTCTCCTCTAAGTTGATAAGGCTTATGGTAAGTTCCCACTCAAACTCAACAAATGAGATGATAGTGCCCGAAGGGGGAGTCCAAAAGTTGCAAAGGAAGCTTAACCAGTAAGAGATAACAGGGTCAAGATTTTATGGATCCATCATCCCAAGATATTATGACTTTTAAGTCTACTTGATCATGGAAGTAGTAAACCAAACTTGATCGGATACTTTTTTGCCATCAGCCCATGAGTTACGTCATCAAAGGTGATCTCAGTATCCAAAAATTAATTGGAAAGAAAACTCAAAATTGCTATAAACCTACTTAGGTAGTAAAAGGTAGAAAGGGGACTTATTCCAAGCCAAGGGTACCATAAGGATGCCCTTGAAGATGTGAAAATAAAATGATATGACTACCATACATCACATCTATGTCGGGAAGTTCTAACATCATATGCTTTTTAAATAGTCCCCTAAGCATATAAAACATATGTTTGGCTGGTTAGATTCGAAAGAAAATGTGCTTTCTTCAGGACATATATAATGTTATGTGATTTTCTAATTAAATATTGTAATTATGGGGGTCCTATTACTATGCAAAAGAATTAATCATGGAGTTATGGTCAATTTAAATTTGTCTTAAGGCCTTCCAATAAAGAATAGAGCAGGAAATAAAATTATTGATTTAAACATCTTACAAATTTTAATCCTTAATTTTATTAAGATAAATCTTTTAAGATTTGTCTTTTGTTGAAAAGATTTTATCCTTAAGAGCATATGTGTGGGGTTAACCTAGCTAACACAAGCATAAAAAAGAGTAACAATAAAAAAATTAAACACTCAATCAATAAATAATAAACACAGGTTGCGTGCCACTTGGTTGAAAAAATATTCCAAAAAAGTGAAATAATGTTCAAGCTTTGCATATATAACTTTGATTGTAAGTGTATACAATAAATGTAAAATCTAAAATTAAGGTACTAGNACAATAAAAAAATTAAACACTCAATCAATAAATAATAAACACAGGTTGCGTGCCACTTGGTTGAAAAAATATCCCAAAAAAGTGAAATAATGTTCAAGCTCTGCATATATAACTTTGATTGTAAGTGTATACAATAAATGTAAAATCTAAAATTAAGGTACTATACATGAGCAACAACTTCTGGTCATCTCCACACAGTCCCTGGTACACATTCTGGGACTAATATTCGTACCTTTATTCTAGTATGGACACTCCTAGACTCTAAAAAGATATATGGAGAAAATCCAAATTAAGGACTTGACATAAAAATATAGTGTTATTATAGGTTATCTCATATATTGTGAAATAAATCAAGTATGATGGGAGGAGAGCTGATAAGCACATATAGGAGACGACATTAATTCAATTTCTGAATTAAGCTCCTTCTATTTAGACCAAGCTCCTTACAAGAAAAACCACCCTAATATATCAGTGTGCATATCTCAAACTCAGCAAAGCATGTAAAAGGGAACACAAAGTGTACAACAACTATCATAAGCCAAAATAATAAAAGATATGAATGAAAATCCTTAACTAAACCCTAGCTTTAGTTCTATGTGAGAAGTACAAGATATTGTCTAACTGGTGTATGTGTGTAATACAGGTACAGTAGGGATAAAAAACCAATAGGATCTAAGTGGGGTCACCATGTTGGACAACCTTGTAACATTTGAATAAGTTAATACATATCACTTTAATTTTCTAATGTTAACCTAAACCTATGTTAGGAATGGTCCTAAGAAATCTAGTAACAATGGGGTAACTCACATTACTCTTTCAAATAAGCCAACGAGTAATACTTACTTTCCTATTACCACCACAAGTAAATTAAGGTCCTCTGAGTAATTAAATAAATGTCTTGACGCCAAGACCTAGACCTATATAGTAAAATAAGGCATTGTGTCTTGTTTGGAGAAATAACACTCCAATGTTTATGATTGATCTTACACACAAACAAAAATGCATAGTCATGCAAAAGGGATGTGTCATAGGAATTAAATCACAGACACTAACAAAAAGTCAAAATCATCCTAAAAACATAAAAACAAAGTATAAAGGTGTTATTTAAATGACACATGCAATAAATACACATAAATTCAATGAGATATGCATACATGAAAAAGAACAAAGATACACTTCTATCATCAAAGTAAGAGCACCACGATGTTGTAGGGATGACATCTTCTGACATCCTCTAAGATATGAAAAATAAATGAGGTGGTGCAATAACATTAATAGATAACACTTAGGCTCCATCCTCTTAAACTTTATAGATAGAATGTGCTCACCATAAGTACATAAAAAAACATATACCCAACTAATGGTGTGACTTAAAACTTGACCTACAGGCCTTACAGAGGGGCAAGTGAAAGGGTAAAATGAATAAAATGCACTTACATCTAACCATGCCAATAACTTAAGGTCTCAAAAATGTGATGCAACTACTCTAGAAATATAATAATAGTTCCTAATTGATGAATTAAAAATGCCATAAAAGAGTTAAGAATGTAGCATCATACATGGGTACCATGACACTGAAAAGGATTAATTTCATTTGGAACCAAGGTGTTGATGGTAATGATACAAAAAATATAGTTGTATAAAACTTATAAAGTTGACTCCGTTTTACAACAATGCAAAAAACTTGATTTGTTATTTTATTATTAAGAAATTTAAGCAATTTATGTTGATATTTTACAAAAGTATACACACTGTTATTAAGTAATATAAGACTTTCTATTGAAGCCCCAAATATTGATCCCATGAGAAAGGTTCAAATTTGAAATGATAAATTAACTAGGAATTTCACATAAATAAAATAAAATTACTTTCATTAATTTTGAATTGCTTGAGATACTATCAGAACTAAATTATTAACTACTAGCAAAACTAAAATATAAAGTTTAAACAGTAACTAGTAAACTATGTTTTATGAGATGAAGTTTCCGAATATGAAAAAGCATCTTTCCTACTACAATGAGCTTTTGATAAAATTAGATGAGAAAAATGGTTTAAATATGAATTTTTCCAAATAGGAGCAATTTTAATTCTCTACCCTGATTCAGTGTTATAGAAAATCATTAACTAATCTCAGGTTTAGTCCCTAAATCCATGGTTAGGCTAGGAGGATATCGACTCTCACTCTAGAGCTCCCACTTCCCTTCCCTGAAGTCTAATGCTCGCTTTAGTTCTTAAATACTAAGACCGAATTGAGGATTTTAGTCTGTCACCATAAAATCTCCAATTCTACACCCAACAAAGTATATTTCCTTATTTATTTTCACTTAATTCCACGAACGAAATACTCCTTCATGAAATTAAATGTGATTCTCACTCTTGTTGTGGAACTCATACTCCATTTCTAGGATCAGATATTTTATAACATATTTTAACTATTCAATTGGTCAGATCTAAAAGTAAATTAATAAGGGATTTGAAAAACCATCATAATTTATTTTATATTTTAAAATTGGCAGATACAAATTATCTCTTCATTTCACCTTATCTAAGAGTAGTGAGAAAGATAAAGGAAACTACACAGACTTCATGAGAAAGATACAATCAAACACACATTTCATATAAAAAATAAAGTTCATAAAATAATAATAAACAAACAACACTTACCTGAAACTCTTTCTCAAATCAAATCCCTTATAGCCTCTCTTAGAAGATGTAGGAAGAAGAAATCTCTCACTTCTCACCCCCTCTAACACTCTTAGAGAATAATTCACACTTAAACTCACCAAAAAAACTCAAAACTCTAAAAAAAATAAACGACTAATGAACTCTAAGTGGTTGTGGGAATGTGAAGTAGCGTGGAAGAGAGTGGAAAGTGGTCAAAGGGGGTCTTTTCTGATCAATTTCTGCTCTAAATAGAGCCTAATGTTGGTTGTCCAATAGGTGCATCCAAAAACTCTTCAAAAAGCGTCCAAATTTGTCGATTCTTCTAGAAACAGGTCTTGCACCGACTTTGGCACCGTCGGCACCAATGGCCCGTGAATTAATTCAATGCTCTATGTTAAATGGCGCCATCAGCGCTGAGTATAGTCCGGCCTCTATTCTGTAGGTCTGCGCTGTCGGCGTCCATCCTGGCACCGCCGACACTGAGTATTCTTCAAAAATGTCATTTTGACTCCCAATCCCATCTTTTTTGCTTTTTTTTTTCTTCAAGCCCTAAAAAATCAACAACCTATAATAAAACATGAAAAATACCTTCCTTTAAAGTGCAATATCACTAAAAATGAGTATAAAATATATGTCTAAATATGCATGTATTTTTAGTGCATCAAAATCCCCCAAACTTAAATGTTACTTGTCCTGAAGTAACTCCTTTACTACATAAAAATATGACTCATTACAAAGAATTTAACTTCTAAATTTCCATATTTTAGTCCACTAAATTTTCTACACAATTATGGGTGTGGAGCAGTTGCCCTCTAGAAGTTGTCGACCACCGTAATCGAAATCTCGTCGCNCCTTCTATTTAGACCAAGCTCCTTACAAGAAAAACCACCCTAATATATTAGTGTGCATATCTCAAACTCAGAGACATAAAAATACAGTGTTATTATAGGTTATCTCATATATTGTGAAATAAATCAAGTATGGTGGGAGGAGAGCTGATAAGCACATATAGGAGGCGACATTAATTCAATTTCTGAATTAAGCTCCTTCTATTTAGACCAAGCTCCTTACAAGAAAAACCACCCTAATATATTAGTGTGCATATCTCAAACTCAGAAAAGCATGTAAAAGGGAACACAAAGTGTACAACAACTATCATAAGTCAAAATAATAAAAGATATGAATGAAAGTCCTTAACTAAACCCTAGCTTTAGTTCTATATGAGAAGTACAAGATATTGTCTAACTGGTGTAGGTGTGTAATACAGGTACAGTAGGGATAAAAAACCAATAGGATCTAAGTGGGGTCACCATGTTGGACAACCTTGTAACATTTGAATAAGTTAATACATATCACTTTAATTTTCTAATGTTAACCTAAACCTATGTTAGGAATGGTCCTAAGAAATCTAGTAACAATGGGGTAACTCACATTACTCTTTCAAATAAGCCAACGAGTAATACTTACTTTCCTATTACCACCACAAGTAAATTAAGGTCCTATGAGTAATTAAATAAGTGTCTTGACGCCAAAGCCTAGACCTATATAGTAAAATAAGACATTGTGTCTTGTTTGGAGAAATAACACTCCAATGTTTATGATTGATCTTACACACAAACAAAAATGCATAGTCATGCAAAAGGGATGTGTCATAGGAATTAAATCACAGACACTAACAAAAAGTCAAAATCATCCTAAAAACATAAAAACAAAGTATAAAGGTGTTATTTAAATGACACATGCAATAAATACACATAAATTCAATGAGATATGCATACATGAACAAGAACAAAGATACACTTCTATCATCAAAGTAAGAGCACCACAATGTTGTAGGGATGACATCTTCTGACATCCTCTAAGATATGAAAAATAAATGAGGTGGTGCAATAACATTAATAGATAACACTTAGGCTCCATCCTCTTAAACTTTATAGATAGAATGTGCTCACCATAAGTACATAAAAAAACATATACCCAACTAATGGTGTGACTTAAAACTTGACCTACAGGCCTTACAGAGGGGCAAGTGAAAGGGTAAAATGAATAAAATGCACTTACATCTAACCATGCCAACCACAAAATGAGTGATATAAGTCTTTCTAATTAATTAACCATGGAGAACCTCCACTCATGTAGAAGGGTGTTCCAAAAGTTTGAGATAATAAATCTTCAAAACCTTAATCTACAAAACTCAGGGTCTTATTTGTCTTAAATGACCAAACTCAAACTAGAAAATAATTTATGTGAGGATTACCACACATGTAGAATGGTATACCAAGGATCTAAGGTAAAACTCCCTTAGTTTACTAGATCTATTACGACTAGAGGACTCAAATGATTTGGTGAAATCCAATCCTGAATACTTAGCAAAATGCCTCACCCCTTGTTACATTATATGGGTGGTGCATTTACTATACAATTGAAAATTGAAAAGACATAAAATTGGCTAAGCCCGAGTCCAACTGTGCCAAAGAACAACATTGCAACTTAAGGTCACAAAAATGTGATGCAACTACTCTAGAAATATAGTAATAGTTCCTAATTGATGAATTAAAAATGCCATAAAAGAGTTAAGAATGTAGCATCATACATGGGTACCATGACACTGAAAAGGATTAAGTTCATTTGGAACCAAGGTGTTGATGGTAATGATCCAAAAAATACAGTTGTGTAAAACTTATAAAGTTGACTCCGTTTTACAACAATGCAAAAAACTTGATTTGTTATTTTATTAATAAGAAATTTAAGCAATTTATGTTGATATTTTACACAAGTATACACACTGTTATTAAGTAATATAAGACTTTCTATTGAAGCCCAAATATTGATCCCATGAGGAAGGTTCAAATTTGAAATGATAAATTAACTAGGAAATTCACATAAATAAAATAAAATTACTGTCATTAATTTTGAATTGTTGGAGATACTATCAGAACTAAATTATTAACTACTAGCAAAACTAAAATATAAAGTTTAAACAGTAACTACTAAACTATGTTTTATGAGATGAAGTTTCCGAATATGAAAAAAGCATCTTTCCTACTACAATGAGTTTTTGGTAAAATTAGATGAGAAAAATGGTTTAAATATGAATTTTTCCAAATAGGAGCAATTTTAATTCTCTACCCTGATTCAGTGTTATAGAAAATCATTGACTAATCTCAGGTTTAGTCCCTAAATCCATGGTTAGGCTAGGAGGATACCGACTCTCACTCTAGAGCTCCCACTTCCCTTCCCTGAAGTCTAATGCTCAATACTAAGACCAAATTGGGGATTTTAGTTTGTCACCATAAAATCTCCAATTCTACACCCAACAATGTATATTTCCTTATTTATTTTCACTTATCTCCATGAACGAAATACTCCTTCATGAAATTAAATGTGATTCTCACTCTTATTGTGGAACTCATACTCCATTTCTAGGATCAGATGTTTTATAACATATTTTAACTATTCAATTGGTCAGATCAAAAAGTAAATTAATAAGGGATTTTAAAAACCATCATAATTTATTTTATATTTTAAAATTGGCACATACAAATTATCTCTTCATTTCACCTTATCTCAGAGTAGTGAGAAAGATAAAGGAAACTATACAGACTTCATGAGAAAGATACAATCAAACACACATTTCATATAAAAAATAAAGTTCATAAAATAATAATAAACAAACAACACTTATCTGAAACTCTTTCTCAAATCAAATACCTTATAGCCTCTCTTAGAAGATGTAGGAAGAAGAAATCTCTCACTTCGCACCCCCTCTAACACTCTTAGAGAATAATTCACACTTAAACTCACCACAAAAACTCAAAACTCTAAAAAAAAATAAACGACTAATGAACTCTAAGTGGCTGTGGGAATGTGAAGTAGCATGGAAGAGAGTGGAAAGTGGTCGAAGGGGGTCTTTTCTGATCAATTTATGCTCTAAATAGAGCCTAATGTCGATTGTCCAATAGGTGCATCCAAAAACTCTTCAAAAAACGTCTAAATTTGTCGATTCTTCTAGAAACAGGTCTTGCACCGACTTTGGCACCGAGCAGTAGCAATCCTATGATTTATATGATATTTCTTTAATAATTTCTCCATTATAGAATTTTTGAAATGACTTCCACCATCAGTAATGATAACTCTTGGCATCCCAAATCTACAAAATATATTTATTTTAAAAAGTTTTGCAACACTTTGAGCATCACATCGAGGTAAAGCAACAACTTCTATCCAAGTCCACTGCTAACAGAAAATATAAATTTCTGAAAGATGGTATAAATGGTCCCATGAAATCTAATCCCCAAACATCAAATATTTGAACTTCTAGAATATAATTGAGGGGCATCTCATATCTTCTAGAAATATTGCCTACTCTTTCACATCTATCACAATTTTTGATATAAGCATTAATATCTTTAAAAATTGTAGGAAAATAAAATCCAGATTGTAAAATTTTGTATGTTGATTTATCAACACCAAAATGTCCCCCAAAATCAAAATTATGACATTTTTGGATGATCTCATAAGTTTCTTCTAATGGTGCACATCTTCACTTGTTTATATAAAAATGGGTCATCCCAAAAATAAGTCTTAGCTTCAGAAATAAATTTCTTCTACTGTTGGTATGTCATTCCATAGGGTAAAATATCACTAACAATAAAGTTCACAATGTCGGCATACCACGAAACATGCCACTCATTAATAGTGAACAATTTTTCATTAGAAAAATGTTCATTAATTTCATTTTTAAAACTTAGTGGATTTTCTAATTTAAGCCTGGACAAATGATCAGCAATTTTATTTTCAATCCCCTTTCGATCTACTATTACAAAATCAAATTCTTGCAAAAGAGGAATCCATCTTATAAGTCTAGGTTTAACATCCTTCTTTTTCATTAAATAATTAATAGCAAGAATGATCTGTATGCACTACACAATGAGTTCCAATTAAATATGATCTAAATTTATCAAAGCTGTATGCACTACACAATGAGTTCTAATTAAATATGATCTAAATTTATCAAAAGCATATACTGTTGTTAATAAATCTTTTTAAGTTGTATAATTAATTTAAGTTTCATTAAGAGTTTTACTAGCAGAGTAAATAACTTTAAAAAGTTTATCATATCTTTGTCCTAAAATAACTCCAATAGCATAACACTAGAATCACACATTAATTCAAAAGGTCTTTCCCAGTTTGGTGAAACTATAATTGGCACAGTGATTAGTTTTTCTTTTAATAACTCAAAAGCTTTTAGGCATTCCTCATCAAAATTAAAAATTACATCTTTCTCCCGTAAATGACATAAAGGCTTAGCGATCTTTGAAAAGTCTTTAATATATCGTCTATGGAATCCAACATGTCCTAAAAAACTCCTAATTTCCTTTACATTTGTTGGATAAGGCAAATTAGCGAAAACTTGAATTTTAGCAGGGTCTACTTCCATACCATTTTTTGATATTTGATGTCCTAATACAATTCCTCCTATCACCATAAATTGACATTTTTCCCAGTTAATGACTAAATTTGTTTCTTCACAGCACTTAAGAACATTGGATAAATGTTCTAAACATGAGTTAAATGAAGTTCCAAACACTAAAAAGTCATCCATGAATATTTAAATCCCTTTTTCATTTAAATCACAAAAAATTTTCATCATACATCTTTGAAATATAGTAGGGGCATTACATAAACCAAATGGAATTCTTCAAAAAGCAAAAGCACCATAAAGACTGGTAAACATTAGTTTCTCTTGATCCTCAAGAGATATTTAAATTTGGTGATAACCAGTATATTCATCTAGAAAATAAAAGCATTTATGCCCAACCAGTTGGTGATAACCAGTATATCCATCCAAAAAACATAAGTATTTATGCCCAGCTAGTCTATCCAACTTTGATCTAGAAAGGGTAATGAAAAATGATCTTTCCTAGTGGCAAGATTTAATTTTCTATAATTAATGCATATTTTCCACCCTGTAACTTGTCTAGTAGGTATTAACTCATTATGTACATTTACAGTTGCAGTTACTCATCCTTTCCCTGTAATTTGTCTAGTAGGTATTAACTCATTATGCTCATTCACAGTTACAATTACTCCTTTCTTAGGAACAAACTGATTGGACTAACCCATGCACTATCTGAAATAGGGTAGATAATTCCAGCATCTAACCACTTTAAAATTTCATTCTTTACAACTTCTTTCATAACAGGATTCAATCTCCTTTGTAGATCAGCCCTGAGTTTGTNTTTCATAACAAGATTCAATCTCCTTTGCAGATCAGCCCTAGGTTTGCAGTTCTCTTCCATATGAATTTTATGTATACAAATTGAAGGATTGATTCCTTTAATATCAGCAATTGTCCATCCAAAAGCTTTCTTAAAATTTTTCATAATTTTCATCAAACTTTCTTCTTCTTCCATCATTAATTTTGAGGAAATTATAACTGGTAAAGTAAAGGAATCCTCTAAAAAGGCATATTTTAAATGATCAGGAAGTAACTTCAACTCTAGTTCTAGAGGTTTTTCAATAGATGGACAAAATGATTTATCTTTATCTAGTGTGTCCAAAACTTCAAAACTTTCTCGAACATAGTTTGAATTTTTCTTAAAAATATCTTCACATTAATATAATTCTTTTTCTTGCTCGTGTTCTAAATCTTTTCTTCAGATTTTTCTTCATAAGTAATTCTAAAATGGCATTCATGTAGATATCTTATAACATCCATCCTATAGCATTCATTATCTTTACCTTTTACAGGGTATTTAATTGATTTTAAAATGTTAAAGGTAACAATTTGATCATTGACGCGTATTGTTAATTCCCCTTTCTGAACATCTATCATTGTTATTCTTATGTCTAGGAAAGGTATCCCCAAAATGATAGGTATCTCTTTATCTTCCTTTATATTTAACACAACGAAATCAATAAGAAAGATAAATTGATCCACTCTCACTAGGACATCTTCTATAACTCCTTTAGGGTATGTTATTGAACGATCTGTTAACTGCAGAGTTATAATAGTAGGGGTTATTTCTCCTAATTCCAATCTTTTAAATATTGATAATGGCATAAGGTTAATGTTTACACCTAAATCACATAAAGCTTTCCCATAAAATCTTTGTCCTATTGCATATGAAATTATAAAGCTACCAAGATCTTTATGCTTTTCAGGAAGCTTCTTATGAATTATCGCATTGCACTCCTCACTAAGTGCAATATTCTCATTGTCTTCAAACTTTCTTTTCCTGTTAAGAATATCCTTCATAAACTTTACATAGCTTGGCATTTGTTTTAAGGCTTTAGCAAATGGAATATTAATTGTAAGCTTCTTAAAAATTTCTTGAAACTTTGAAATTTTTTTATCCAACTTCTGCTGACGAATCTCTGAGGAAATGGAGGTGGTGCTTTTTCCAAATCAATTTTTAGTGGAGAAATAGGTCTCTCAGAATCTTTTGGAGCGTCCTCTTTTTATTCTTCAATTTCTTCTATATCTACTTCAATTTCTTTTTGAACCCGACCTTCCAACTCTCTCCTGCTTCTAAGTTGAATAGCTTTTACTTGTTCTTTATTCTGGTCTTTTAGATTTAATTCAGTATTATTAGAAAGTGTTCCTTGGGATCTATTACTTAATAAATTTATTATTTGCCCAAGTTGATTCTCAATATTTATAATTGTAGCCCCTTGACTTTGTAATTGATTTCTCATTTTTAACACCACTTCTTCTATAGCCAACTTCTTCTCCTTAAACTGTGTATTACTGTTGAAACCTAGAGGATAAGTAGATCTTTAATTATTATTCCCTTGGTTTTTTGAGTATCCCAATTGGTTTCCATGGTTGTTCCCCCATTACTGATTATTACCACCCGGATTGTTATTCCAGTTAAAGTTGGGATGGTTTTTCCAACCTGGGTTATAATAATTTGAATATGGGTTATTGTGCTTATTATTTTTGGAATTCAAAGTTTCTAATGATGCTTGAGAATCTACCATTTGGCCTAATGAATTCTCTCCAATCATCAAAATTGATTGACAAAAATTCATTCCAAATTGGTCTAACTTCCTTGAAATTGCAGCAACTTGATTTGCTAACATGATAAATGCATCAATTTCATTAATATTGGCTACTTTCTTAGGATTTACCCTCTGAAAAGGCCATTCAAAAGTATTGGTAGACATTTATTCAATTAAAACATAAGCGTCATGAAAGGGTTTTGACATCAATGAACCACCAGCAGTGGCATCGATAATTGATATACGAGATCCTACTAATCCATTACAAAAAGTTTGAATTATTAACCAATCTAGTATAGCATGGTGTGGACACTTTCTTAAGAGTTCTTTAAATCTCTCCCATGCTTCATAAATAGATTCCCCTTCAAACTGATTAAAAGATGTAATATCATTTCTAAGCTTTACAGCTTTTTATGGTGAAAAATATTTAGCGAGGGATTTTTGTGCTAAATCACCCCAAGTTCTGATAGATCTAGGTGCTAACAAATTCAACCACATCTTAGTTTTATCCCTCCGTGAGAAAGGAAATAACCTAGGTCTTATGGCATCATCTGATACACCATCATATTTAAATGTAGCACAAAATTCTAGAAAATTGGCAAGATGTAAATTTGGATCTTCAGTTGGTGATCCCCAAACTAATTATTTGATACAATTTGATTAATAAAAGGTTTAAGCTCAAATGAATAAGCCACTACATTATGTTTTTGAATACTACAATGAAGTTCATCTACAGTAGGGTTGGCATAATCTCATCTAAACTCTTGATGAATTTCAGCATTTTGATTATTTTGGTCTGCCATTTCTATAATTTTTTAAACTCTTGATGAATTTCAGCATTTTGATTATTTTGGTCTGCCATTTCTGTAATTTTTTTGGACTTTTTAAAATTTATATTATTTTCGGTTTTTCTGATTTTTCTAATAATTCTTTCTAATTCAGAATCATAGGGCACTAGTCCTTCTGAACCTGAACTATGCATACACTAACATATGATAAAATAAAATAAAATAAACAAAACAAAATAAGAGAAGATAAGATAAGATAACTTAAAGTTTAAATAAGACTTTCTAAACATAGAAATTTGCTTTTAAAATCAAATTCTCTCTGGCAACGGTGCCAAAAATTTGATCCCTGGACTACTAATATGCATAGTAGAACAATAATTCAGATTATATTTCACTTATATTTCCTTACTTTGCAACAAAACCAAAAACTTTATCCTAAAGAAAAATAAAAATTTTAACTTTTAATTTATATATATTGAGATACTACGCAAGTATACGCATTGTTATTAAGTAATATAGGACTTTTGGATTAAGACTTGATTATCGAACCAACAAGGAGAATATGTAATATGCACTATTGAACAGCAAACTTTCTATTTTTAATAAAAAGATAATTATCTAAACTAAAAATGATTTTTGCAGTATAAAAAATTTAAATATTTTTGATATTTTCAATATTTTTATAGAACAATAACAATTTAAAAAGATAATTAGAGTTTTTGTAAAAGTAAAGCACTAAATATGAAAATATCTTTCTTTTTTGTTATGAATCAGTAATAAGTATAGGAATTTTATTGTGGAAGTATGCAAATTGTGTTGTGCTAAATAGGAGCAATAAAATTCTTTACCCTTACTAGAGATGCTATAAAGAACATTGACTAATTTAAAGTTTGAATAGTTCTGAAGAACGGCTAGGAAGGGAAGATACTAGCTCTCACTCTAGAGTTTTCTCAATTCCCTCCACCTGGGGACTAACATCTCGTATCAAAACCTAAAACAATAAACCAAGTTGGGGACTTTAACCTGTCACTTTAAAGTCCTCTAACTCTACACATTTTAATGAATATTTCCCTATTTATTTGCACTCAATCATATGAATTATGTTCTTATTCATACAACCTCATGTGATTTTTTCCAAGTATAAATTACATTCTCATTCATACAACCTCATGTGATTCTTTCCAATTGTTGATTGAGACAATACTGAATTACATTCTCATTCATACAATCTCATGTGATTCTTTCCAATTATTGACTGAGACTTATTTGCACTAAATCATATGAAGTACATTCTCATTCATACAACCTCATGTGATTCTTTCCAGTTGTTGACTGAGACAATACCAGTATCATATGAACTACATTCTCATTCATACAACCTCATGTGATTCTTTCCAAATGTTGACTGAGACAATACCAGCCCGGTTCTTACATGTTCTCACAACAAATTTTAACATTTGGAAGACTGAGACAATACCAGCTATTACATTCTCACTCATACAACCTCATGTGATTCTTTCCAATTGTTGACTGAGACAATATCAGTCTATGAACTACATTCTCATTCATATAACCTCATGTGCTTCTTTCCAATTGTTGACAATGACAATGTCGGCTCATTACATTCTCATTCATACAACCTCATGTGATTCTTTCCAATTGTTGACTGAGACAATACAAGTCTGACTTACATGTTCTCACAATAAATTTTAACATCTGGATTGGCCAAATCAAGAAGTAAATGAAGTACATGGATTTAAATTATTCATACAACCTCATGTGATTCTTTCCAATTGTTGACTGAGACAATACCAGCTCGGTTCTTTCATGTTCTCACAACAAATTTTAACATCTGGATTGGCCAAATCAAGAAGTAAATGAAGTACATTGATTTCCTCACAAACAAATTTTAACATCTGGATTGGCCAAATCAAGATGTAAATGAAGTGCATGGATTTAAATCATCACAACTTATTCCATCATTGATCAATACTCTCCATAACTTCCATCCAAAACTTAATTACTTATCATTTTAAGAAGAAAGATAAAGAAAAATCCACAACTTCCGTCCAAAACTTAATTACTTATCATTTTAAGAAGAAAGATAAAGAAAACTAATCAGAATCCATGGAGAAAACAAAATCGCACTTTCGTTTAAAAGAAGAAATCATTGTCAAACCAATAACAAGTCTCAATTAAAAGTAAAAGTAGTCTCAAATTAAAAAGATAAAAACTTATCTCAAGTCCCCCACCAAACTCTTGAAGCTCCTTTAATTCTCTTCTCTTTACAATAACTCAAAATAAAATAACAAAAAGGATAAAGTAAAAGTAAAAGTGGTGCCTGAAAATCTCTCCGAACTAACTCCCCAAATGAGAACTTTCAAAACTTTTCAATACTTTCAAGACTCTTTTCTAAGTCCTCTCTTCTTTCTTTTATAATTTTCAAAAAGTTGCATTGGTTTTTCTTCAAAATATTTCTATATTCAATGTATTTGCCCACGAGATGCATCCTTTCATGATAATTTTCGTCCATGGTGGTTATAACCACCTATTAAGCCAATGGGTGCCTCAAAAACCTCTTCAAAATTTGCAGAAACCAAATTTAATCGTCCAATAACTACCCCTGACACTTAAGCGTGGGGCCTATGGCGCTTAGGTGTGGCCTTCTCTGTTTAACCGGTGCTTAAGCGCTGGATTTGTCGCTTAGGCGCCAAAACTCTTTTGCACATTTTTCACCTTTTTGCTCCAAATTTGATCATTTTTTAATCCTTTAAGAATTTTTCACCCTATTTATCTGTATCTGCTTGAAAAACACAAAAATATCATCCATTAAAGCACAATATCTCAAAAATAGATATAAAAATGTGTCTAAAAATACTATATAGTTTAGGTGTATCAATGTTCCAAGTAACAAATCCTTGTCAGAAAAGGTTATCTTGGTATGTTGCTCTAATGAGTAAGCCTCATTTGGAAATGTACTAGCGAGTTGAGCTAAACAAATTTCAGGATCCAAAAGAGCATTTATCAATGACTCCCTCATCTCTTTAGAGAGAACAAGTGTGTCGTAGATATTTAGTTTTGCTGGAAGTTTCCTTAGATGGGCTAGTACATTGTGGTACACCTTGTTATGGGTATTTTCTTTACTTTTTAATATAAATGCTATTGTACTGAAGGAATGGTTTCTTCTAGTTTCATACTGTATTTTTGTTTTGGAGCCATTCTCGGAGGTGAGCCCTTTCGCTCCTCAAATTGATTTTAGTTATTTCCTGTAATGCATCATTTGACACATATCCTTCTGAGTCAGAAAGTTCCAACTTTATAGAATTTGGTACACTTTATAATTTAAGTGTGACATTGTCATCTCCATTTTTGTTGCCATTCAAATATTCATTGTCTTGGTTGTCATTAAAATTCTCGAGATTGTATGATTTGAGAATCGTTTTTAGGATTGAAATTGGATTTTTCATTTTCGAAAGTAGTATTAGAAATAGATAAGATGTGAGCAGAACTGGAAGTGTTTTTTTTTCATAGTAGAGATAAATTCATACAAGGTCAACGACTGGAGGGAATTTCTCCCTTCATCTGAGACAACTATCCTAGTAGATTGTGGAGATGTGTAGGAAATGGAAGAGACAAAGGGAATAGTAGCCCCTATATCTAAAAGACCTTTATTCCTTTTTATTTACTTTTTTTTCTTCTTTTTTTATTTTATGGAAGATTCCATTGTCATTGTTGAATCTGCCAAAACTCCCTCAAGAGATTTGTCATGAGCAGTATCTTTATAGTTTTTATTTTTGGGAGTGTCGTTAGGAATAAGTGTATCAACCAAAATCGTATTAATTGAAACTTTTACAGGTTCTTTTAGATATTCTTTTTAGCTTACCAAATTCCCATCTTTAAAGTTATGCAAGATTCTTTAATTTTTTGAATGATAAGGATAATAATTGGGATTGTCCTTCATGTCGACTTCTCCCGGTATTTTGGATTCAGGTAATTTGAATTACGATATCTATAGCAGACTACGGAATATTTTTCTGACGACTCCCATCTTAAATGGATATTCTTTATTTAACTTTTCAGACATTTCTTTCTTGTCTGTTGGAAGTGAGGATGGTTGTTGAAATTGTAGCTGTGAAGATGACTGTGATAGTTGATTTACATTCTGTCATTGCTTCTTCTGCTCAGGTTGCACTTGCATCACTTGCTTGCCTTTATCTACTATGAGACTTTTCTCAATTTCTTCTAAAATGTTAAGACCAATTTTGTCTTCTTAGACTTTTTGGTTGCACTCATTTGCTTAGCTTCCTCCTGGAGGTTAGTAGCTTTACTGAGTAATTTCTTAAATGTCTTTATCGTAAATTCTTTAATCATGAAAGCTATAGGACCATGGATGTTTATGAGTAGAATTTCTATTGCTTGTTGCTCATGAAGTTGTGGTTTGAATTTCTTGCTGAGATTTTTCCATTGCAAAATGCAATCCACAAGGGTTTCCTCTGGCTTTAATTTCTCCACCACTAAGTCTCCAACCGTTACATGATGTTGGGCCCCATCAAATCATTGAATAAAGAAATTTTCAAGTTAAGTGAATATCTTAACAAAACTATTGGGAAGTTCTGCATACCAGTCAAAAGTAGCTCTAGTAAGACTGTTAAGAATTGTCAAAACAGAAGAGCATTGCTCCTTCCTGCATTACAACGACTTGCTCTAAAATGTGCCAAATGTTGATGAGGATTGTCGGTTCCATCAAACATCTTGAAGAGAGGTGGAACAAATCCTTTAGGATATTGGATGGAATCAAATTCCTCTTGATAGGATGTACCCTTTGGAATTAATGAACTGGCTCTCACCTGAGCCATTGTCTCTTTCACTTTTTGTTCCACAAGCTGTGTGATTTCTTTTTTCAGGACTCCAACTCAGGGTGGAATCTTTTTTCTTTGAGTGCTTTCCTTGATCACATTTTCTTCTCTTCTATCTTTGAGAATATGTATCACATCAGGTCTAATGATTTCAACGACAGGCTGAGCAGTTGTTTGTGGTGGATTTTGTAGAGTTGTCATTATTTCTTCAATCTTTTGTTCAAGATTATTGATTTGTTCATCTCGTTGTTAAATAATAGCTTGTAACCCTTCCGTTAGGTTTTCTTTGGCTGGTGTAGGTAATTCTCGTGCTGCAAAAGTGACTCGTGTATCAACCTTATTTATTTCTGCATACTCCTCACTTGGATTGTTGGAAGATTTTTCCTTCCTCCATGTCGATAAACTTTCAATTTCGGTTCTCACCTTTTCCAATTTTTCTTCAAATGTCTTGATAGGACATTTTTCACAAACTTTCTCTTAAGATATGTCCATGGAAGTGTTTACATCATCAGAAATTTGTCCCAATATCTCACGTGTCCATACATTTGTCTTGAGTATCGAACGAGATGTTATAGAAAGTATATCATTGTAGTGTGAGTGGGAATGATTTGTGAGTTTTAACATTTACACAAGATCCTTCATTTTAGCAGATGTTTCCTCCACCTCCAAGATTAGTTCATCATGTTTTGTCCTGTCTCTTGAAATAGTCATATCCTCTATTTTGGTTCCGAACGAAGTTTAACAGGTACCTGAGTATACTAGCTTTTTGATTGGGATTCTTGGTGCATTTCTTGATAAATTGAATGCTCTTGAGCAAGAGGCTTCTTTTTCATTGACGAAGAAACTGCATAACCCATTTTTTCCAAAAGTCGAGAGATAGAACATCTTTTTTTTCATGCAAGTTTTTTGAATAGAAAGTATATAATTTGTATTGAAGAGGAATTTTTTCCTTGGAAAGATTGGAATGTATTATCCTTGTACTCAACGGGTACTGGATAAAGCCTATTCTTCTTTGAAGAAGATGTGTTCCCAAAAACACTTTCTTTGGATTCAGATGTTTTAAGATTTTTAATCTCATTTCTTTTCTTTCTTCTTTTAAGAGAACGAGTTGTATTTCTTTGTTGAGTTTGTGTTAATGGAACACTCTTGGAAGAATCTCCATCCTCATACTGTAAGAAAATATCATCTTCAACATAAACTTTCTTTCCCTTTTGTTCAAGTTCTTCCTCCATTTTCTCAAAAGTCAGTTGTTTTACGGGAAATTCTTGAGGTAGTTCTTCTCCAAAAAGAGAAAAATCACCATAGGCGTTTAAGTTAAACTCCTTGAAGGGTTCTATAATGAATTGGGATGGACTATTCATCATGAATTCAATTTCATCAAACAACCCAAAGTCATTTTGGTAGAGGCAAGTGTCTTCATAAATTGGTGAATTGAGGTCTTGGAAGTAGGAAAAGACCAAATCGGGAGAATCAATTGTAGTTTTCTGNTATGAAACAAGTTGTAAAGAAAGAAATTTTAAAGTGGTTAGATGTTGGAATTATCTACCCTATTTCAGATAGCGCATGAATTAGTCCAATTCATTGTGTACCTAAGAAAGGAGGAGTAATTGTAACTGTAAATGAACATAATGAGTTAATACCTACTAGACATGTTACAGGGTGACAAATATGCATTGATTATAGAAAATTAAATCTTGCCACTAGGAAATATCATTTTTCATTACCATTTTTAGATCAAATGCTGGATACACTAGCTGGGCATAAATACTTTTGTTTTTTGGATGGTTATACTGGTTATCACCAAACTCAAATATCTCTTGAGGATCAAGAGAAAACAACGTTTACCAGTCCTTAAGGTACTTTTTGCTTTTAGAAGAATGTCCTTTGGTTTATGTAATGCCCCTATTACATTTCAAAGATGTATGATGGTAATTTATTGTGATTTAAGTGAAAAAGGGATTGAAGTATTCATGGATAACTTTTCCGTGTTTGTAACTTCATTTTACTCATGTTTAGAACATTTATCCAAAGTTCTTAAGCGCTGTGAAGACACAAATTTAGTCCTTAACTAGGGAAAAATGACAGATTATGGTAGCAGGGGTGAATTGTATTAGGTTATCATTTAGTTCTTAATTAGGAAAAATGTCAATTTATGGTAGCAGGAGGAATTATATTAGGTCATCAAATATCAAGAAAAATGGTATGGAAGTAGATCCTGCTAAAATTCAAGTGATCGCTAATTTACCTTATCCAACAAATGTAAGGAAAATTAGGAGTATTTTAGGACATGGTGGATTCTACAGACAATATATTAAAGACTTTTCAAAGATTGCTAAGCCTTTTTGCCATTTACTAGAGAAAGATGCAATTTTGAATTTTGATGAGAAATGCCTAAAAGCTTTTAAGTTATTAAACGAAAAACTAATCACCGCACCAATTATAGTTCCACCAAAATGGGAAAAATCTTTTGAATTAAAGTGTGATGCTAGTGATTATGTTATTGGAGCTGTTTTAGGACAAATATATGATAAAATTTTTAAAGTTATTTACTATGCTAGTAAAACTCTTAATGAAACTCAAATTAATTATACAACAATTGAAAAAGAGTTATTAGCAATAGTATATGCTTTTGATAAATTTAGATCATATTTAATAGGAAATCAATGTGTAGTGCATACAGATTATTCTGCTATTAAGTATTTAATGAAAAAGAAGGATGTTAAACCTAAACTTATAAGATGTATTCTTCTTTTGCAAGAATTTGATTTTGTAATAGTAG
>JXCR01130972.1:83071-195278 GCA_002079205.1 Phalaenopsis hybrid cultivar | reverse complement strand
TCTCTTCCATATGAATTTTATGTATACAAATTGAAGGATTGATTCCTTTAATATCAGCAATTGTCCATCCAAAAGCTTTCTTAAAATTTTTCATAATTTTCATCAAACTTTCTTCTTCTTCCATCATTAATTTTGAGGAAATTATAACTGGTAAAGTAGAGGAATCTCCAAAAAGGCATATTTTAAATGATCAGGAAGTAACTTCAACTCTAGTTTTGGAGGTTTTTCAATATATGGACAAAATGATTTATCTTTGTCTATCATGTCCAAAACTTCAAAACCTTCTCGAACATAATTTGAATCTTCCTTAAAAAGTTCTTCATATCAATCTAATTCCTTTTCTTGCTTATGTTCCAAACTTGAATCTTCATTAAAAAGGTTTACACATTGATCTAATTCTACTTCTTGCTCGTGTTCCAAATTTTTCTTCATAAGTAGTTCTAAAATGACATTCACTTAGATATCTTATAACATCCATCCTATAAAATTCATTATCTTTACCTTTTGTGGGGTATTTCATTGATTTTAAAAAGTAAAAGTAACAGTTTGATCATTGAGGCGCATTGTTAATAACCTTTTCTACACATCTATCATTGTTCTTCATGTGCCTAGGAATGGTCTCCCCAAAATGATAGGTATCTCTTTATCTTCATCTACATCTAGCACAATAAAATCAACAGGAAAGATAAATTGATCCACTTTCACTAGGACATCTTCAACAACTCCTTTAGGAAATGTTATCGAATGATCTGCTAACTGTGGAGTCATAGTAGTAGGGGTTATTTCTCCTAATCTCAATCTTTTAAATATTAATAATGACATAAGGTTAATGCTTGCACCTAAATCACATAAAACTTTCCCATAAAATCTTTCTCCTATTGCACATGTAGTTGTAAAGCTACCAGGATCTTTAAGATTTTTAAGAAGCTTCTTCTGAATTATCTCACTGCACTCCTCATTAAGTGCAACCGTCTCATTATCTTCAAACTTCCTTTTCCTGTTAAGAATATCCTTCATAAACTTTACATAGCTCGACATTTGTTCTAAGGCTTCGGCAAATAAAATATTAATTGTAAGCTTCTTAAATATTTCCAAAAATTTTGAAAATTGTTTATCAAGCTTTTGTTGACAAAGTCTCTGAGGAAATGGAGGTGGTGTTTTTTCCAAATCAAATTTAAGTCGAGGAATAGGTCTCTCAAAATCTTTTGGAGCGTCCTCTTTTGATTCTTCAATTTCTACTCTCTCTACTTCAATTTCTTTTTGAACCCGACCTTCCAACTCTCTTCCGCTTCTAAGTTGAACGACTTTTATTTGATCTTTATTCTGGTCTTTTGGACTTGATTCAATATTACTAGGAAGTGTTTCTTGGGATCTATTACTTAATGTTTACTATTTGCCCAAGTTGATTCTCAATATTTCTAATTGTAGCTCCTTGACTTTGTAATTGGTTTCCCATTTGTAACACCAATTCTTCTATATACAACTTCTTATCCTTAAATTGTGTATTACTATTGAAACCTGGAGGATAAGTAGATCTATAATTATTATTCCCTTGGTTGCTCTAGTTTCCCAATGAGTTTCCTTGGTCTTTCTCCCATTGTTGATTATTATCACCTTAATTATTATTCCAGTTAAAGTTAATGGTTTTTCCAACCTAGAGCTATAATAGATGGGTTATTCGCTTATTATTTATGGCATTCAAAGTTTCTAATGATGCTTGAGAATCTACCCTTTGGCCTAATTAATTCTCTTCAATCATGAAAATTGGTTGAGAAAAAGTCATTCCAAATTGGTCTAACTTTCTTGAAATTGCAGAAACTTGATTTGCTAATATGGTAAATGCATCTGTTTCATGAATATTGGCTACTTTCTTAGGATTTACCCTCTTAAAAGGCCATTAAAAATTATTGGTAGCCATTTTTTTAAGTAAAGCATAAGCGTCATGAAATGATTCTGACATCAATGAACCACCAACAGTGGCATCGATAATTGTTCTAAGAGATCCAACTACTCCATTATAAAAAGTTTGAATTATTAACCAATTTGTTATAGTATGGTGTGGATACTTTCTTAAGAGTTTTTTAAATCGTTCTCATGCTTCATAAATAGATTCCCCTTCAAACTGATTAAAAGATGTAATATCATTTCTAAGCTTCCCAGCAGATAGATTCCCCTTCAAACTGATTAAAAGATGTAATATCATTTCTAAGCTTCGCAGTTTTTGTATGTGGAAAATATTTAGCAAGAAATTTTTGTGCTAAATCACCCCAAGTTCTAATAGATCCAGGTGCTAATGAATTCAACCACATCTTAGCTTTATCCCTCAGCGAGAAAGGAAATAACTTAAGTCTTATACACCATCGTCTTTAAATGTAGCGCACAATTCTAGAAAATTGGCAAGATATAAATTTGGATCTTGAGTTGGTGATCCCCCAAACTGATTATTTGATACCATTTGGATAATAGTAGATTTAAGCTCAAATGAATTAGCCACTATAGTAGGTTTTTGAACACTATAATGAAGTTCATTTACAGTAGGGTTGGCATAATCTCTTAAAGGTCTAAACTCTTGATGAATCTCAGCATTTTGATTATTTTGGTCTGTCATTTCTGTAATTATTTTGGATTTTTCAAAATTTATAATTTTTTTGGTTTTTCTAATTTTTCTAATAGTTCTTTCGAATTCAGAATTGTAGGACACTAGTCCTTCAGAACCTGAACTACGCATACACTAACATATAATAAAATAAAATAAGAAAAACAAAAAAATAAGATAAGATAAGATAACTTAAAGTTTAAATAAGAATTTCTAAAAATAGAAATTTACTTTTGAAATCAATTTCTCCCCGGCAACGGCGTAAAAAACTTGATCCTTGGATACTGTTAATATGCACAGTACAACAATAATTCAGATTATATTTCACTTATATTTCCTTCCTTTGCAACAAAACCAAAAACTTCATCCTAAAAAAAAATAAGAAAGTAAGTTTTAATTTATATATAACGGGATACTATGCAAGTATACATATCATTATCAAGTAATATAAGATTTTTTGATTAAGACCTGATATCAAACCTAGAGGGAGAATATGCAATATGCACTATTGAACAGCAAACTTTCTATTTTTAATAAAAATATAATTATCTAAACTAAAGATGATTTTTGCAGTAATGAAAATTTAAATATTTTTGGTATTTTCAATATTTTGATAGAACAATAATAATTTTAAAAGATAATTAGAGTTTTTGTAGAAGAAAAACACTAAAAATGAAAATATCTTTCTTCATGTTATGAATCAGTAATAAGTATAGGAATTCTATTGTGGAAGTATGCAAATTTTGTTGTGCCAAAAAGGAGAAATAATATTCTATACCCTTCCTAGAGATGTTATAAAGAACATTGACTAATTTAAAGTTTGAATAGTTCTGAAGACCAGCTAGGTAGGGAAGATACTAGCTCTCACTCTAAAGTTCCCTCGATTCCCTCCTTAAAGTTTGAATAGTTCTGAAGACCGGCTAGGCAGGGAAGATACTAGCTCTCACTCTAGAGTTCCCTTCCACCTGGGGGCTAACATCTCATATCAGAACCTAAAATAATAAACCAAGTTGGGGGCTTTAGTACTCTAGAGTTCCCTCGATTCCCTCCACCTGGGGGCTAACATCTCGTATCAGAACCTAAAATCATAAACCAAGTTGGAGGCTTTAACCTGTCAAACGTCTACATCCATAATGAATATTTCCCTATTTATTTGCACTCAATCATATGAACTACATTCTCATTCATACAACCGTATATGATTCTTTCCAATTGTTGACTAAGTTAATACCAAGCCGATTCTTACTTGTTCTCACAATAATTTTTAACATCTAGATTGGACAAATCAAGAAGTAAATGAAGTGCATGGATTTAAATCATCACAACTTCTTCCATCCTTGAAGATCAATAATTTCCACAACTTTCGTGCAAAATTTAATTACTTATTATTTTAAAAAGAATGATAAACAAAGCTATCAAAATCCATGGAGAAAATAAAACCACACTTTAGTTTAAAAGAAGAAATTATTGTCAAACCAACAATAAGTCTCAATTAAAACCAAAAGTGATCTCAAAACAAAAAGATAAAAACTTATCTCAAGTCCTCCACCAAACTCTTGAAGTTTCTTTGATTCTCTTTTCTTTGCAATCAATTAAAATAAAATAACAAAAAGGATAAAATAAAAGCAAAAGTGGTACCTGAAAATCTCTCTTAACAAACTCCCCAAATGAAAACTTTTAAAACATTCAAATACTTTTAGGACTCTTTCTAAGTCCTCTCTTCTTTCTTTTATAATTTTCCAAAAGGTGCATTGGTTTCTCTTCAAAATATGTCTAGATTCGTTGTATTTCCCCAAGAGATGCATTCTTTCATGATAATTTTAATCCATGGTAGTTATAACCACCTATTAAGCCAATGGGTGCCTCAAAAACATCTTCAAAATTTGCAGAAACCTAATTTACTCATCTAATAACTGCCACTGGCGCTTATTTGCAGCCTTCTCTTTTTAACCAGTGCTTAAGCGTCGGATCTGGCGTATAGGCGCCAACACTCTTTTGCGCATTTTTCACCGTTTTGCTCCAAATTTGATCATTTTTCACTCCTTTAAGCATTTTTCACCATTTTTTACCTGTATCTGCAAGAAAAACACAAAAATACCTTCCATTAAAGTGTAATATCTCAAAAATGCATATAAAGATTTGTCTAAAAACACTATATATTTTAAGTGTATCAAAACCCATTTTAGATTACCAGAAACTTCCAGATTTCAAAATCCATGGCTTCCAATTCCAAAAACACTTTAAGATATGGGGTTTTTAATTGAAGAAAGTTCATCAATTTTGATGCGCAGAAATTATACGACAAAGTTATCACCAATAAGAGACTTATCAAGGAAAGAGGCTTTGTCAATCATGGATTGAGTAATCCAAGTTCGTAGATTGAGAAAATCATACTACAAAGACATTGGAAAGTTCTATGTTACACTACCGCTGTAGTAGTTGCTCCAGTGGTAAGAGAATTCTACGCTAATATACATGAAATTAACCAAGGAGAGTCTTCATTCGAGGTAAGGGCGTACGATTTACTCCATCATAAATAAATGATATGTTTATGATAAAAAGCATGTCGATCTGTCATAAAATGAACTTTATACCAACGAAGGATTTGACATATGATGTATAACGATTTCTGCCGGATGAAAGTGATAATTGGGAAATCAGAGATGAGGTGTACAATAGTTTCTCCGCTTCACTGGTAAATCTGATATCTAAAGAATGACATTTCTTCATCTCTGCAAAACTACTCCCTACAATGAAAATTAGTAAAGTTACAAAATAGAGTGAAATGTTAAACTATTGCATTCAAATGGGAAAGCCCATTGATGCGGGGACAATTATTTTTAAATCTATTCTGGGTATTATAATGAATGGGTTTATATATGGAATAGAGCATCCTTCTACGATCTTCTTACTTTGTAATCAACCTTAATTACCATATGATAGTTTGGAGAAAGTGTTATTATCATGGGAACCAATGGATCCTATTGAAAGAAACTATATTTGGAATGGAAATGAAGCATTGGATATTATCTTGGATCAATCATAACATGCTTAGACACCCTTAATGCCCTATACAGTTGGAAGTTCACAAGTTTTGGAGAAAAAAATAAAGAAAATAGAAAGAGAATTTCAGAACATCATGGATGTAATAAGAAATCTTACTCACCTTTTGATCACTTAGATTGGAGGATGAAAGAACACTTTGATCATATGGAATGAATTGAAGCACGTTTGGTGCAGATGTTCAAGAAGAATGATTGGATTGATGAAAACTAGATTGATCAATTCCCGTATCGACCCTTCTACAATTTGTACATACATTACTAGTCTATGGGAGATATTAGAGGAGGAGACATTACTGAAGATGAAGAAGAGTAATCGAAGAAGTTAGACTTTCAATTGTTTAAAATTAATTATGTTTTTAATGTAATTGTGTTGGATTTTCCTTGTTTTAAAACTCCTATAACTTTAATTGTATGTATAGTTTAGTTTTCAACGTTCTAGTGTTGTGGCTTGATTTCAATGCTGAATTATAGTGTGATTTGCTTTATGTATGTGTGAATGAGATTAAAAATATGTGTTTGTAAAAATTTGGAATTTCATATATAAAAGTTAATTTTGTGTTGTTAGTAAAAATATTTGTTTGGGAACTATTTAAGGATGAATATTATTGTTTAAAAAGACTAACTAGTCGTTGAAGGGAATTTGAAGTAACTGATATGCAAAAATTATGAAAATTTTTTATTTTTGGCACTGGCGCCAAAGGTGCCCGAGACCCAAAAATCCCCAAATACCTTGAAATTTTCTCAAAACGCCTTTTTTACCCCTTCAGTCACCTTCACCCTTCGGTTTACACCCCTAGGGCTTGCAACTCCTTGGATTTAAAGGGATTAGAAGACAAAAGGAGCTTGGATTTTAATCTTCTCTCAGTAAGAGCAACACTTTGAACTTAAAATTTTTTATATCCACCAAGGATTTCTCCAACATTGTTGAGATTCAAAATTTTAAAATTTTTTAAGGAGATTTTGAGAAAATCCTTTGGTGAAGAACTCTTACTTAGTGGATTTAAGTTTAGAACATTCTACATTGTGATTTTCAAAATTTTTGGAATTTATTTGGATTTTATCAATTTTTTTGTTTTCTTTCTAAGATTTCAATGGCACCAAGGATGAGTAAAAGAACAAGGAAATTAGAATTTGATGACCAAAAATTCATCAACTATAAAGGTAGCATTCATTTTAATAGTTTATTAAATGCAAAGAAAATAATTCCAGATCGAGCATTCAAAAATCTGGGTTGTATAGTTGAATAAATAATTGTTGCTCGGTAGTGGGAGAATTTATGTTACTTTACAACCGAGGCTGTTATTTGTATAGTGATGGAGTTCTATGCCAAGTTTAAGGAGGCTTTTGATGACCACGTCTATGTTTGTAGTAAAATGGTTGAATTCGCCCCAAGGAGGATTAATGAAATTTATCAATAGTGAGAAGCATTTCTCTATATGTACAACACATTCTCTGTTATAAATGAGGCTTTGGATCAAGTTATTTCATTTCTTACTGATGGATGAGGAGCTTGGAAAGTGAAGAATAACATTAAGATAAACTTTTCTGCTTTTATGTTAAATGTAATATCCAAGGTTTGATATTACTTTATATTTGCTAGAATGATACCTACAAATCACCATAGTGAAGTTACAAAGGATAGAGCTATCTAAAACTTCTATATCCAACAGATGGGCAATCTAGATGTTGGATCTATAATCTTTAGGAACATTAATTCTATTGCTATGAGTGAGACGACTGGTGGATTAGCACACCCTGCCCTAAATTTCACATTATGTGAGCAGTTAAGAATTGATTTAAGAATTGATGAGGAAAGGATTGAGCCTCTTAAACTTATTGCTCTAGTAAACATTAAAACCTATGAATCTCATGTGGGATGGAGAAAAAGATGTAGGAGTAGGAATATTCCTTCTACTTCTAGTACCCCTACTCTCTAAGAACTTATGGAGCAGATGATGATCCAGCGAGGAGATATTTTAAGGATGGAGAGCAGGATTGAAAATTTGGAGGCTAGGAATGCACATAATGATAATTTAACAAAGCAAAAGTTTGAATATGATGCTGCATATGATGATGCTATGGTGAGATGCACGAGAGGTGACCACTCAGTACAGTTTCCTAGTCACCCTATCTTTACCCCTTATCTACAAAAAAACTTTGATATAGAAGAAGAAGAAGAAGAGGATGAGTGAAGATGTCTTCTTAGTCATAATTCTGATTTTTTATTTAGTTTATTATTTGTTGCATTTTATTTTTGTAGTTATAGTTTAGTTTTTTAAATGTAAAACTTTGATTTGTATTGAATGTTGTGTTTTGTACAATAATCTGTAGAGATGTAGTTGAAATAAAATTTATTTTAGTACTGTTACTTGTTTTTAGTACTTTGTTGTATTTATTTTTAGTTAAGTCTTTCTCAGCAAAATATTTTTATATATATTATGTGCTATTTAATGTCTTAAGTCTTGCAGCTTTTCTTATTAGAACCTTCTATATTTTAGAGTTAAGTTTCAAAATCAAAACATTCAACTAGTAAGAATTTTCTTTATGTATTAAATGTTTTCTCTCACCCTGTAATTTTAGTTTTTCATACGTAATCTTCTAAAAAATTAAATTTGGGGTGAAGAAAATTTTATTTTTAAAATAAAGAAACTTAATTTTATCTGTCCTCAATGAGCTATATTTTAAAATTTTTAAGTTAACATGACCTGTGGTAGTAGAACCTAACTTTTGATAACTATATTTTTGTTTCTAAATCTCTAATAAGCTTAAGTAAAAAATTTCATTGATAAATGTTAATTCTAGAGATTAAGGTATTTGGTATGAGAGAATAAGACTATGTTTTTTCATTTTAAGTAAAGGAATTTGTATTTTTTAAGTATTAAGAACCTTAGAGTCTTATGTAAGAAGAAAAGAATGATACTTTATGAAAAATCTTTAAAGCTAAAATGAATTTATTAAGTGAAGGAATATAAAAAGTTTTTAACTTTAAGAAGAGGATGGTGAAGTTCAAAATCATTAAAGGCTATCCAGATATATTAATCCTCACATAAAAAAATAGAAAGGATTGAAAATGATCCTGAAAGAAAAGAAAAAAAAAAGAAAGAAAAGAATAATATGTGAGGAGAAGCTTGAGGAGACGCCTAATCAAAAATTGTCTTCACTTGAATCAACTTAAGGAAGAAGGCTTAGCTACATTCCTTAAACTTGTATTTAAGTATTAGCATATTTACTAATAAAGTTTTCATGAAGTTCTTTTTCATATAGATATTCTAAGTGGCTTTAATATAATAATTTGCAATTTTCCTTATAGAGAGTCAGAAATCTTAGACTTGACTGCTAGATATTCTTATACCCTTAATATTAACTTGAGTTAATTTAAAATTTTATTAAGTTATGCTATGATATTTAGTAGACCAAAATATGGAAATCTAGAAGTTAAATTCTTTAATATGAGTCATATTTTTATGTAGTAAAGCAGTTACTTGAGGACAACTAACATTTAATTTTGGGAGATTTTGATGCTCCAAAAATATATACTTATTTAGACCTATATTTTATACTCATTTTTGGTGATATTGAACTTTAAAGGAAGGTATTTTTCATGTTTTATTGCACGTTGATGATTTTTAGCACTTGAAGTGAAAAGGAAGCAAAAGGATGGAATTTAGAGTCAAAAAGGGGATTTGGAAAAAAACTTAGCGTCGAAGATGCCAGCAAGTACTCTGATGATGCCGGCATGAAGGAGGAGTCCAGAAAAGCAAGGGCGCCGACCGCGCAATTTGACAGAGAGCACATAAATTAATTTGGACCACGGGCACCAACGGCGTCGACGGCGCTAGGCAAATTTCTAGAAGATTCAATGAATTTGGACACTTTTTCAAGAGTTAATATATACACCTCTTGGAAAACTGACATTATGCTTTATTTAGAGAAAAAATTTATTAGAAAAAGGGGGGCTACTGTGTTATTGAGTCTCCATTGTATGTATTGTTTAGTGTGGTGAGTCTAAGTGTGATTTCTTCTAAGAGTTGTTAGAGAGGGAGAGAAGTGAAATATTTCTTCTTCCTTACATCTTTGAAGAGAGAATCAAGACTCTTGTAAAGAGAGAAAGAGTCCAAGAGTGGCTACAAGGGATTTTCTTTGAGGAAGAGTTAAAGATAAGTAGTGTTCGTTTATTATTGTTGTATAAACTTTCTTTTATTTGTTAAATTAGTATTTTATTGTATCTTCCTCTTGAGGTATGAGTAGTTTTTTTTGTCTTTCTCCCCACTCTATGATATGGTGAAATGAAGAGATAATTTGGATGTGCCAATTTTAAAATATAAAATAAATTTTGATGATTTTTCACTTAGTTCTTAATTTACTTTTTTATTAGGCCAATCGAAATGTTAACATCTGTTGTGAAACATATTATCTGGGAAATGGAGTATGAGTTTGACAACAAAGTGAGAATCACATTCGATTCCATGAATGAGTGTTTTGTTCATAGAATTGGTTGTAAATAAATAGGGAAATATATATTACTGGGCGAAGAGTTAGAGATTTTAGGGTGCAGAATAAAATCCCAAATTTGTTCTTAGTGTTTAACAACTAAAGCGAGTGTTAGGCTTCAGTGGAAGGGAAGTGGGAGCTCTGGAGTGAAAGTCAGTATTCTTCCAGCCTAACCACGGATTTAGAGACTAAACCTGAGATTAGCCAACGATTATCTATAATACTTTACTAAGGGTAGAGAATTAAAATTCCTCTTATTTGGCACAATAGAAATTCAAACCATTTATCTCTCTCATTTAACAAAAAACTCATTGTAGTGGGAAAGAAGCTTTCTCATATTTGATAACTTCATCGCAAAAATATAGCTTAGTAGTTAATATTTAGTTTTGCTTTACAGTTTTACTAGTAGTTGATAATTTAGTTTTGATAGCACATTAAATATTCAAAATTAGTTTAGTAGATTTTCTTAATTGTTGTGACTTTCCTAATTTAAATTTTCATTTTGAATTTAAACCTTCCTCATGGGATTGATATTTAGGGCTTAATCAAAAAGTCTTGTATTACTTGATAACGATACGTATATTTGCGTAGAATCCCAACATAAATTTCTTAAATTTCTTATTCATAAAATAACGAACCAATTTTTTGGCATTGCTACAAAGCAGAGTTAACTTTATTAATTTTACACAATTATATTTTTAAGGATCACTCATCAAATAATTTTTATTTTTATTCCACATTGTTCTCCCCAATTCACTAAGCAACTAGTTATTTTTATTTTATTTTTATGATTTCTCTACACCAAGTTATTAATTTCCTAAGCTTTCGAAATAATTTAAATAAAAATTCACTTAATTTTTTACTTATCCCAGTCAGCTGCCACGTCATCCTTTGCTGCTACGAACTCACACGTGTTGCTCCACCATTTGAAGCCACCGCCTGAGTTAGCTGCAACACATCTACACTTTACTGTTCCATCCTTTCATCCGACACGATCTGGTCAATCCAACCGATAAACGCACAAACAAATGACATCCATTCATCATCCCTGATCAACCTAAACTGAGAGCCATTCAAATTAAAATCCTAAGATCTTTGCCTAGAATCAACTAAATCACTTCAGGTTTGTCCCTACACATTCATCTAGTCTAGATGAACACATCTATATGGTTACATGTGTTTGAAATACACATTCTCTTCACATGAAACCGAGCCAAAAATTAGGGCTTTTGAAATATATCATTACGTAAGAGGTAAAGCCTCCATTGGGTGCTTGTAGAAGCTTCAGTGGAGTCCAACAAACCTCCTGGAAGTGTTAGTTTCCTTTGGTGTAAGCTCTAAGTATGATTTTGATCAAAGGGTGGTGGGCCTTGGTCTAAAGATTGGTTAGGGGGCTCAACAGAGTGGTATTTTGATGGGAAACTTCCTCATTTGGTCTTAGGAGGCTTTTGGGTGACTTAATTTGAAGTTTTTTGGAGTTTGGTGGAGTGACAAAAGAAGTTCTGGATTTTGGGTTCAAAATTGAGCTCAGGGAAGGGCAAAGAGGAGCTGAAGATGGTTTCCATGTGCTTATGAAAGTCAGTAAAAGCTCTGCAGAGAATTTAGTAAAGTTTCCCTAAGAAATTGAGAACACTTGGGAGTTGGACGAAAATGGGGCTTCTTATATCAATGGCCAAAAGGAGAGTCTCAGGCTCTGATTGGTTGGTGCAAGAAGGCTGAGGTGGAGGGTTGAGCGGTGCAAGCATCCAATGGGGAAGTGCCACACTGGAAGGGCTCAATTTTAAGTTTTCCAGTGACTAGGGTGGTTGGATAGAGGTGGGCTCAATTTTAGCATAATCTTTTAAAGGTCATTATTGAATTTCATTTATTTGATTATCTAAGTTATTTGCCATTTTGTTCACAATTTTAATTTTTTTTTTGTTGTTTTCCAATTTTTCTAATAGTACGTTTTAATTCTGAATCGTAAGGTACTAAACCTTCAGATCCAATACTTCACATAAACAAATATACTAAGTAAAGAAAATTTCTTAAAAATATTCTTAAATATATAGTTATATATTTATGGATTTTATTTAATCTATAATTTTTTTGAGATTTTGTATTTTGTATATTTTTATCTCTAAATTTTTGAGTTTACCAAACCTATTTAACTTACCGTTCTCTTCCCCGGCAACGACGCCAAAAACTTGATCCCAAGAAAATATAGTTATGTAAAATTTATAAAGCTAACTCCATTTTGCAACGGCGCCAAAAATTGATGTGATATTTTATGAACAACAACATTAAGCACCTAAAGTTGGGATTCTACGCAAGTATACGTATCGTTATCAAGTAATATAAAAATTTCTTTTTAAGTAGCAAATATCGATCTCACAGGGAATATTTAAATTTGAAATGATAAATTAACTAGGAAATTTACATAAATCAATCAAAATTACTATCACTAATTTTGAATGTTTAAGATACTATCAAAGCTAAATTGTTTACTACTAGCATAAATTTAAAACACTTTAGCTTTTGAAGGCAAACTCTCGTAAACACTAAGACCAAATTGGGGATTTTTAGTCTGTCACCCTAGAAATCTCCAATTCTACACCCAACAAAGTATATTTCACTTTTTATTTGCACTTAATTCCATGAACAAAATACTCCTTCATAGACTTAAATGTGGTTCTCATCTGTTGTAGAACTCATACTCCATTTTGTCGGATCATATGTTTCACAAAAAATTTTAACAATTCAATTGGCCAGATCAAATTGTAAATTACGAGCGGAGTTGAAAAATAATCACAATTTATTTTAAATTTTAACATTGGCACATCCAAATTATATTCTCATTTCACCATATCTCAGAGTAGGGAGAAAGATAAATGAATCCACTCATACTTCATGATAAAGAACAACAAAACACAAATTTCATATATGAAAGAGAGTTCATACAACAATAATAAACAAATAACACTAATCTGAAACTCTTTCTCAAAGAAAATCCCTTGCAACCTCTCTTAGAAAATGTAGGAAGAAGAAATCTCTCACTTCTCTTCATCTTTAACACTTTTAGAGAATAATTCACACTTAAACTCACCACAATAACTCAAATCTATAAAAACAATAATTAACTAATGGTGTGGAATGGAGTGGAATGTAGGTGTTTAAAGAGGAAAATTGAAAATGAGAGGAAGAAGTTGAAATGGTGTGAGGGGGGGTTCTGATCAAATTTCAGCCCTAAATAGAGCCTAGGTCGGTTCTCCAATAGGTGCATCCAACAACTCTTCAAAAAGCGTCCAAATTCATCAAATTTTCTACAAACTGGGCTTCCATCAACACTAGCACCGTCGGTGTCAGAGGCTCGTAATTAAATCACAAGTTTTTGTCAAATGGAGTCGTCAGTCGGCACTGAACAAATTTTAAACTTCTCCATTTTTGCTCCAAATTCAATCCTATTTGCTTCCTTTTTGCTCTAAGTCCTCAAAATCAACAAACTGCAATAAAACATAAAAAATACCTTCCATTAAAGTGCAATATGACCAAAAATGATTATAAAATATGGGTCTAAAAATGTATATATTTTTGGTGTATCAAAATCCCCCAAACTTAAATGTTATTTGTCCTCAATTAACTCCTTTATTACATAAAAAAATGACTTATGGTAAAGATTTTAACTTCTATATTTCCATATCTTAGTTCACTAGATAAAATATCATCACTTAAGAAAATTCAAAATACCTTCAATTAATACTAAAGTTATAACAATATCTAGTAGTCATGTCTAAGATTTTTTATTCTCTATTCTTTTCAAGGAAAATTGCAAATTATTCATATTAAGGCCACTTAGAATATCTATATGAAAAAGAACTTCATGAAACTTTACTAGTAAATATGCTAATACTGAAATGTAAGTTTAGAAAATGTTGTCAAACCTTCTTGTTTAAGTTGATTCAAGTGAAGCCAATTTTTAATTAGGCATCTCCTCAAACTTCTCACATCTTTTTTTCTTTTCTTTTTTTTCTTTTCATGATCAATTTCAATTCTTTTTCTTTTCTTTTCTTTTCTTTTTTTTTTCTTTTTCTTTTCATGTGAGGATTGCTATATCTGGATAGCCTTTAATGATTTTGAACTTCACTATCCCCTTCTTAAAGTTAAAAACTCTTCACATTCCTTCACTTTATAAATTAATATTAGCTTTAAGGATTTTTCATAAAGTTTTAATCTTTTCTTCTTACATGAATCTCTAAGATTCTTAAAACTTCAAAAATACAAATTCCTTTGCTAAAAATAGAAAAACATATTCTTATTTTATCATAGCAAATAATCTTAATCTCTAAAATTAACCTTTATTATTTAAAAATTTTACCTAAGTTTACTATACATTTAGAAACATAGATATAGTTATTTATAGTTATGCTCAATACCAAAGGTCATGTTAAATTTTTAAAATATTTTGAAAATATAACAAATTAAGGATAAATAAAATTAAGTTTCTTTTCTTTAAAAGGAATTTCTCTCCCCCCCCCCCAAACTTAAATATTTAAAAGATTTTAATCGAAGAACTTAAAAAATTAAGGGTTAAAAAAAACATTTAATATATAAAGAAAAGACATACCTGTTGAAGGTTCTGATTTGAAACTTAACTTTGAAATATTGCAGGTGCTAAGATGAGAAGCTACATAATACATATAAAAAAATTTGTTGAGAAAGAGTTAACTACAAATACATCCAAAAAAGTACAAAAAACTAATAACTTCCAGAAAATTTACAAATCTAAAGTTCACAACAAAGCATACAACAAAAATTAAAGTATCACAGTCCACAAACACACAGTTTCAACAATAAAGTACAATTAAACATAAAAAATAAACAAAAATCTAACTAAAGCATCACCAATCATCGTCTTCTTCTTCTTCTTCTTCTTCCACATCCAAATTCTGCTGTTGATTTGGAGTAAAAACAGAGTGAGTAGGAAATTGAATTTAGTGATCACCCTTCATGAATTTGACCATTGCACCATCATAAGCAGCATTGTATTCAAACTTTTGTCTTATCAAATCATCAAAGTGAGCATTTATGCCCTTCATATTTTCCATTCTATGATCCATCCTAAAAATATCTCCCTGTTGGATCATCATTTGATCCATAAGTTCTTGGACAGTAGGGGTACTAGAAGTCCTGAAGTAGAAGGAATATCTCTGGTCCTACTTCCAGATCTCCATCCAACATGCGATTCATAAGTCTTTATATTGGCAGGCCCAAAAGGTTTTAGAGGTTCAATCCTTTTCTCCTCTGGCCTATAATTTATTCCCGCTTGCTCTAGTAGTCTCTCCAAAAGCAATAGACCTAGTGTTTCTATAAATAATAGAGCCTACATCTATTTGTTTCATTTGCTGGATACAGAAGTTTTAGATGGCTCTATTCCTTGTAACCTCACTATGATGATTTGTTGGTATCATTCTTCCAGAAATAAAATAGTGTCAGGCCTTAGATACTACATTAAACATTGAAAAATGAAAGTTTACCTTAACTTCATTTTTCACTTTCCAAGTTCCTCTTCCATAAGAAAAGAAATAACTTCATCCAAGGCCTCATTCGTAGTATAAAATGCCTTATATTGGGAGCTATACACATCTTCCAACTGATAAAATTCATTAATTTTACTCAGAGTAAACTCCACCATTTTCCCTCAAACAAACACAAAGTCTTCAGAAGTCTCCTTGAAATTGGCGTAGAACTCCATCACTACATTAATAATCGCCTAGGTAGTAATCAAAATTCTCCCACTGCTGAACATTGATTATTCTCTCAACTTCTCCTCCCAAATTTTTAAATCCTTGATCCGGAATCACTTTTTTAGTGTTACATAGACTATTAAAGCAAATGTTTGCCTTGTAATTGAAAAAAAATTGATCATAAAAATCTACCTTTCTTTTTCCTTTGCTCATTCTAGGTGTCATGGTAAATCTACAAAAAAATTGACAAAATCCAAATAAATTCTCAAAAACTCAAAAAATCACAATGTGGAACGTTTTAAACTTAAATCTACTACGTAAGAGTTCTTCACTAAAGGATTTTCTCAAAATCTTCCAAAAAAATCTTAAAATTTTGGATCTAGGCAATGTAAGATAAATACATGGTGCAAATAAAAAATTTTAAGTTTAAAGTGTAGCTCTTACCTAGAGAAGATGAAATCCAAGATTTTTTTGCCTTAGAATCACCTCAAGTCCGAGCAATAGCAAGCCCTAGGTGCAAAAACCAGAGGTTGAAGGTGTCTCAAGGGGTGAAAATGGCTTTTCACTATGCAAATCGCAAATTTTAAGGGTGTTTAGGTTGGTTCGGATCCAGGGCGCTATCAGCAACCATCCGGCGTCGTCGGCGCCAGAGGCCAAAAATTGACAATTTTGATTTTTTCAATTTTCAATTTTCTCTCAATTTACAACAAAGTTTATTTAGGCTTTTTTAACATTAATTTTCATCTAAAAATAATTCAAAAATAAATATTTTCACAAACAACACCAAACTAACTTTTATATTTGAAAATATACTTTTTACAAATACAGTTTTCTAATCACAATTCCACATCTTCAAAGAAAACTAAATTATAATTCAGTGTCAAAATCAAGCCACAACACTTAAAACGCTGACACAAAACTATACACATAATCAAAGTTCTAAGCAAAGTAAAGTAAATCAAACAATTACATTAAAACATAAGTATTCTAAAT
Source organism: Phalaenopsis hybrid cultivar (assembly GCA_002079205.1). Taxonomy (NCBI): domain Eukaryota; kingdom Viridiplantae; phylum Streptophyta; class Magnoliopsida; order Asparagales; family Orchidaceae; genus Phalaenopsis; species Phalaenopsis hybrid cultivar. The sequence continues at coordinate 178,410 of JXCR01130972.1, read as the reverse complement.
AATAGAGAGTCTAACTTCTTCAATTTATCTGCCTCTTATTTAGTACTTTCTCCCCCTCTAATATATCCCATAGACTGGTAATGGACATATAAATTGTAGATGGGTCGGTATGGGAACTGATCAGTCAAAATTTCATCGATCCATCCATTTTTCATGAACACCTATACCAATCTTGCTTCAACTATTTCTATATGATCAAAGTTCTCCTTCATTCTCTAATCTATCTGGTCAAAAAGGTAGTTAAGATTTCCTATTGCATCCGTAACACTCTGAAGTTCTCTTTCTATTTTCTTCACTCTCCTCTCCAATGATATTGGACTTCCAACTGCTGGTGGCATCAACGATTTTGAAGCATTTGCTGAATGATCCAAAATACAATCTAATGCTTCATTTCCATTTCCTATGTAATTTCCATCAATAGTAATCATGGGTTCCCAAGGTAGTAAAAATTTTTCCCAACTTTCATATGGAACTTCAAATTGACTGCAAAGTAGAAAAATTGTAGAAGGATGCCAAGTCCATATATTGACCCATTCATGATAATACCCATAACAGATTTGAAAATATTTGACCCTATATCAATGTGTTTTTCCATTTGAATGTGATTGTTTAAAATGGCACTTTCTTTTGTAACTTTACTAATCTTCATGGTAGGTAGTAGTTTTATGGATATGAAGAAATGACATTTTTTTTGAAGTTGGGTGAAGCAGTGAAGCAGAGAAACTAACATATCCCTCATCCCTGATTTCCCAATTATCATGTTCATCCATCATAAAATTATATACTTCTTACATCATATCTTTCGTCGGGATAAAATTTGTATAATGACAGATTGGGACATTTTATATCATATATAAATCATTAATCCGAGCCGGTAAATGGTACAGCCTTACCTCAAACAAAGACAACTCCTTAGGTAATTCCATGTTGGTTGGCATAAAACTCTTTTACTGCGGGTACTACAACTACAACGATAGTGTAGCACAGAACTTCCCAATGCCTCTGTATAATGATTTTCTCGATCTGTGAACTTGGATTACTAACTCCAGGATTGACAAAGCCTCTCTCCTCAATAATTCTCTTCTTCGTGATGACTTTGTCGTATAATCTCTGTGTGTCAAAACTAATAAACTTTCAACTATTAAAAACTTCATACCTTGAAGTATTTCTAGAATTTGAAGCCATGGAATTCAAAATTAGGAAGTTTTTAGAATTCTAAGTCAGCTTTTAGGACTTTAAAAACACCTTTCAGCTGTTATTATGGAGCGAAATCCCGTGAAAGTCCGCCATAACCGTTCAGCACATGAAAAATACTTGGGACACCTCCAGCGCTCCCGATGGCATTTTCGACACCATGGTCATTTAGTTGGGCGCCATTGGTGCCATAGGCCAAATTTGCATCTGAAATTTTTTTATTCAATTTGATTCCAAATTTTCCTTCAATACCAGTATTAGTCTTAATTTATGATATATAAAATTATGTAGGACTTAAAAATACTATTATTTCCTAAAACATAAACACTCTTATTAACAAAATAATAATATAAAGATATATTGATTTATATATGGGTTGGCTCCTATAAAGCGCTTTGCTTAACGTTGTCAGTTCGACATACCATTGGTTTAGTTTGGTTGACTTAACATTAAAACTTCTTTAAATTGGGGTATGTGTCCTTCATAATAATTTTTCAATTGATGCCCATTAACTTTAAATATCTTTCCAGTTTTAGGATCCTTAAAAACAACAGCTCCATATTGATAGACTTTGATCACTTTAAATGGTCATAACCATCAGGATTTCAGTTTTCCTGGGAATAAACTCAATCTTCTAGTATTTAATAGAACTTCTTGTCCAGGTTCAAACTTTTATTAATAATCTTTTGATCATGCCATATTTTAATTTTCTCCTCATAGATTTTTACATTATCATATGCTTCATTTCTATTCTCCTCAAGTTCATTGAGTCGCAGTAATCTTTTCTCACCAGCATCTTTTGGATTAAAATTAAATTCTTTAATAACACAAAATACTTTATGCTCCAATTCTACTGGTAAGTGGCATGTTTTTCCAAATATAAGTCTTTATGGGGACATTCCTATAGGGTTCTTATAAGCAGTTTTGTATGCCCATAATGCAGTATCTAATCTAGCAGACCAATCCAATTTAAATGGATTCACAATTTTTTCAAAACTTTATTTTATTTCACAATTTGATATTGCTACTAGATCGCTAGTCTGAGGATGATAAATAGTAGAGAATCTATTCATAATATCATTTTTTTTTTATTAATTTCTCGATTCTATGATTTCTAAAATGGGATCCTCCATCAGTAATAATTACTCTGGGCATTCCATATCTTGTAAAAATGTTTTTATTTAAAACCTTAGAAACACTCCGAGCATCACGTTTAGGTACATCAATAGCTTCAATCCATTTGGACATATAATCAACAACAAGCGATATACATAAGTTTCTAAAAGAAGACATAAATGGTCCCATAAAATTTAATCCTCACACATCAAAAATTTAAATTTCCAATGTGTAATTTAGAGGCATTTTATTTCTTCTTGGAACATTTCCTACTCGTTGACATTGATTGCATTTTTTAATATATTCATTAACATCTTTAAAAAGAGTAGGCCAATAAAATCAAGCTTGCAAAATTTTAAAAGCAGTTCTATTTGTTCTAAATTATCCTCCAAATTTAGAATCATGACATCTTTCAATTATTTATTGAGTTTCTTCATAAGGCACACACCTTTTAATAATTAGATCTTTACATTGTTTATATAAATTTGGGTCATCCTAAAAATAGAAATTTAAATCATATATAAATTTCTTTAATTGTTGATTCTTAATATCTAGTGGCAGAATATCACTTATAATATAATTTACTATATCGGCATACCACGGTGTATCTATTTCATCAATACTTTATAATTGTTCATCAGGGAAATTTTCTAAAATTTCATTTGCAGAATTAGTTAATATTTATTTTTGTAGTCTCAGTTATTTGATTTATTTCCCTTTCTATTAACTACTGAAAAGTTGAACTCTTGCAATAGAAGTATCAATCTAATTAACCTTTGTTTAGCATCCTTCTTTTGCATTAAATATTTAATAGCAGAATGTGATCTGTATGCACTATATATTTAGTTCCAATTAAATAAGGTCTAAATTTATCAAAGGCATAGAAAATAGCTAATAACTCTCTTTCAGTAGTAGTGTAGTTAATTTGAGCATCATTTAGAGTTTTTTAAGCATAATATATTACTGTAAAAACTTTATTTTGCCTTTATCCTAACACAGCTCCAATAGCATAATCACTAGCATCCAACAATATTTCAAATGGTTTCTCCCAATTAGGTAGTACTATTATCGGTGCAGTGCTTTCAATAATTCAAATGCTTCTATGCATTCCTCATTAAAATCAAATTTTGTATCTTTTTCTAAAATTTGGCTTTATAGAACCCAACATGTCTTACCCCTCTGATCATAGTCGGTGGAGGTAATTTTTTAATAACTTGAATTTTTGCAAGATCTACTTCCTTTCCATTTTCAGAAATTTTATGCCCAGGTACAATTCCTCCTGCAACCATAAATTGACATTTTTCCCAATTTAGTACTAGGTTGTTTTTTTCACATAATTCTAGAACTTTTTCTAAACTATTTAAGCATAATTCAAATGATGTTCCGAATACAAAGAAATCATCATTAAATGCTTCCATTCCTTTCTTAATCAAACTACTAAATATTGACATCATACATCTTTGAAATGTTGCAGGTGCATTGCATAATCCTAAAGGCACTCTATGAAAAGAAAATGTTCCATAAGGGCTTGTAAATGTTGACTTGTCTTGATCCTCAGGAGCAATTAGAATTTGATAATAACCGATATATCAATCTAAAAAATAGTAATATTTATTTCCAGTAAATCTATCCAACATTTGATCTAGAAAGGGTAAATGAAAGTGATCTTTTCTGGTGGCCAAGTTTAATTTTCTCTAATCTATACAAATTCACCAACCAATAACTTGTTTTATTAGAATTAATTCATTTTTCTCATTTACTTCAACTGTCACTCCTCATTTCTTTGGAACATAGTGAATTGGGCTTACCCAAGCACTATCTGAAATAGGATAATAAATTCCAGCATCTAACCATTTTAAAATTTCTTTTTTAACAATTTCTTTCATGATTGGGTTTAATCTCCTCTGAGAGTCAGCTTTAATTTTGTATGGTTTATCTAATAAAATTCTATGCATACAAATTGAAGGACTAATTCCTTTAATATCTGTTAAAGTCCATCCAAAAGCCTTTTTTATATCTTTTTAACATTTCTATTAATTTTTGTTCTTGAATTTCAGTTAACTCAGAAGATACAAGAACAGGTAATGTAGATGAATCCCTTAATAATACATATTTTAAATGAGAAGGTAATACTTTCAGTTCAAGTTTAGGTGGTTTAATACTTGAAGGAATAAGATTTTGATCATCATTTTTCAACAAATATAAAGTTTCCAATTTGTCTGGAATATAATCTAAATTTTCTTCTTTTATTTCATCCTCATTTTCACTACATTCTTCTTGATTTAATTTCTCTTTAAATTCTATCTTAAATTTCTCATTACTTAGATAATCAGTAATTTCTATCCTAAAACATCCATTGTATTTTTCTATTACAGGATATTTCATAACTTTTGCAATACTAAATTCTTGATCATTACTCTCATCATTAATTCTCCTTTTTGCACATCTATCACAGCTCTCCCTGTTGCAAGAAATGGTCTCCCCAAAATAATAAGAATCTCGTTATCTTCCTCCATATCTAATACTACTCTACAGGGAAAATAAATTTATCCACTTTTACTAATACATCTTCTATAACTCCTTTAGGATAAGTAATTGTTAAATCAGCCTAAGCAAAGAGTTACAGTAGTAGGGGAAATCTCTTCTAAATCTAAATGTTTAAAAATTGATAGAGGCATAAGATTGATACTTGCTCCTAACTCACATAAGACTTTCCCATAAAACTTTTCACCAATTGCACAAGGTATAGTAAAACTACCAGGATCTTTTAACCTTTCATGAAGCTTTTTCTGGATAATAGCGCTACACTCTTCACTAAGTGCAACAATCTAATGATCTGTAAATTTTCTTTTCTTATTTAGTTTATCTTTCATAAATTTCACATAACTTGGCATTTGTTCCAAAGCTTCAATGAAAGGAATGTTTATCATTAATATTTTAAGGATTTCCAAAAATTTTATAAATTGTTTGTCTTTATTCTTCTGTTTTAGTCATTGAGGAAATGTAGGTAATGATTTTTCTAAAGGAACTTGTGTTTGCTCATTTTCATTAGGGTCACTTTCCATCTCTTCCTTCTACTCATCAACTTCTATTTCTCTTTGGATTCTTGTTTCAACTTCTTTTCCACTTTGTAAATGAATTACTTTTATTTGTTCTTTATTTTGATCTTTAGGATTTACTTCTACAGTACTCGGAAGATTTCCTGAAGATCTGGTACTAAGTACAGTAGCAATATATCCTAATTGATTTTCAATATTTCTAATAGTAGCCCCTTGATTTTGTATTTGATTTCCCATATTCAACATCAACTCTTCCATAATTAACTTCTTTTCCTTAACTTGTGGGTTAGGGTTAGAGTTAAATTCAGGAGGATAATAAGGTCGATAATTAGGATTTCCTTGGTTATTTAAATATCTTGAGGGATTCATTGAATTGTTATAATTATTCTAACTAAAATTAGGGTGATTTTCCATCCAGGATTGTAATAATTTGAATAAGGATTGTTATTTAGATTATTAATAGCATTCAAAGTTTTACAAGATGATTGAGTATCAATTTTCTGTCCTCGTGAATTTTCCTCTAATACAGGTGGTATTTGAGAATAGTTCACTCCAATTTGATCAATTCTTTTTTGATATAGCAACAATTTGAGATGTTCAAATATACATTGCATCTGATTCATGAATACTAGCTACTCTCTTAGGATTTACCCATTCAGAGGGCCATTGAAAAATTATTATTAGCCATTTCTTCTATTAAAGAGTATGCTTCATCAAAAGGTTTTGACATTCTTGCAGTATCATCTATAATAGATATAAGTGATCCTACTAATCCATTGTAAAAAGTTTGAATTATTAAACAGTCTGATAAAGCATGGTGTGGACATTTTCTAAGGAGATCCTTAAATCTTTCTCAGGCTTCATATATCGATTCCCCTTCAAACTAACAAAAAAATGTAATATCATTTCTATGCTTAGCGGTTTTTTAGGGTGAAAATAATTTACGCAAGAATTTTTTTGATAATTCTCCCCAAGTTCTGATAGATCCAGGTGCTAATGAGATTAATCAAGCTTTGGCTTTATTTTTTAATGAAAAAGGAAAAAGTCTAAGCCTAACAACATCCTTAGACACTCTGTTATATTTAAAAGTAGTACAAATCTTAAGAAATCTAGCAAGATGTTAATTAGGATCTTCAATAGGTGTCCTACAAACTGATTGTTTTGTACCATTTGGATAATGGCCAGTTTAACTTCAAATGAAATAGCAGCAACATCAGGATTTTGAATAGTTAAGTGAAGTTCATCTGCTGTTAGATTAGCATAATCGTTTAAAGGTCTTTATCAATTTTCATTTTTTTGATTATCCAAGTTATTCGCCATTTTGTTCAAAATTTTAATTTCTTTTTGTTGTTTTCAAATTTTTTTAATAGTAAGTTCTAATTCTAAATCGTATGGTACTAAACCTTCAGATCCAATAATTCGCATAAAAAAAATATAATAAGCAAAGAAAATTTTCTTAAAAATATTCTTAAATATATAGTTATCTATTTTTGGATTTTTTTTATTTTATAATTTTTTTTGATATTTTTTTATTTTGTATATTTTTATCTCTAAATTTCCTAATTTACCAAATCTATCTAATTTACCATTACCTTCTCCATCAACAGCGCTAAAAACTTGATCCCGAGAAAATATAGTTGTGTAAAATTTATAAAGTTGACTCCGCTTTGCAATGACGTCAAAAAGTTTGATGTGATATTTTATGAATAATAACGTTAAGCCCTTAAAATTGGGATTCTACGAAAGTATACGTATCGTTATTAAGTAATATAAGACTTTTTGTTTAAGTCCTAAATATCAATATCACAGGGAAGGTTTAAATTTGAAGTGATAAATTAACTAGGAAATTCACGAAAATCAAATGAAATTACGGTCACTAATTTCGAATGTTTAAGATACTATCAAAGTTAAATTGTTTACAACTAGCAGATTTTTAAAAACAAGGTTTAAAATAAATAACTATTAAACTATGTTAATGTGATGAAGTTTTCTAATATGAAAAAAATATCTTTCCCACTACAATGAGTTTTTGATGAAATGAGATAAGATAAATGGTTTAGATATGTATTATGCCAAATAGGAGCAATTTTAATTCTCTACCCTGATTCAGTGTTATAAAAAATCTTTGGTTAATCATAGGTTTAGTCCCTAAATCTGTAGCTAGGCTAGGAGGGTACTAGCTCCCACTTCCCTTCCCCTGAAGGCAAACTCTCATTTTACTTTTTAACCATTAAGATCGAATTGGAAATTTTTAGTCTGTCACCTTATAAATCTACAATTCTACACCTAACAAAGTATATTTTCCTATTTATTTGCACTTAATTCCATGAACAAAATAATCCTTCATAGACTTAAATGTGATTCTCACTCTGTTGCAAAACTCAAACTTCATTTCTCGGATCAAATGTTTCACAGCATGCTTTAACAATTCAATTGGCCATATTAAAAAGTAAATTAAGAGCGGAGTTAAAAAATAATCACAATTTATTTTAAATTTTAACATTGACACATCCACATTATTTCTTCATTTCACCATATCTCAGAGTAGGGAGAAAGATAAAAGAATCTTCTCAGACTTCATGAGAAAGATACAACAAAACACAAATTTCATATACAAAAGAAAGTTCATACAATAATAATTAACAAACAGCACTTATTTGAAACTCTTTCTCAGAGCAAATCCTTTGTAGCCTCTCCAAGAAAATATAGGAAGAATAAATCTCTCACTTCTCTTCCTCTCCAACACTTCTTAGAGAAGAATTCACACTTAAAATCACCAAAAAACTCAAATCTATAAAACAATAACTACCAAATGGTGTGGAATGGTGTGGAATGTAGATGTGTAAAGAGGAAAATTGAAAATGAGTGGAAGAAGTTGAAATGGTGCGAAGGGGGGGTTTCTGATCAAATTTTGGCCATAAATAGAGCCTAGGTCGGTTCTCCAATAGGTGCATCCAACAACTCTTCAAAAATCATCCAAATTCGTCGAATTTTCTAGAAACAAGCCTTCCACCGACGCTGGCGCCAGAGGCCAGTAATTAGATCCCAAGTTTCTGTCAAATGGTGTCGTCGGAGTTGAACAAATTTTGAACTTCTCCATTTTTGTTCTAAATTCGATCCTTTTTGCTTTTTTTTTTGTTCCAAGTCTTCAATATCAACAACCTGCAATAAAATATAGAAAATAACTTTTTTTGCTTTAAGTCCTAAAAATCAATAACCTACAAGAAAACATCAAAATACCTTCCATTAAAATACAATATCACAAAAAATGAGTATAAAATATGGGTCTAAAAATGCATATATTTTTGGTGTATCTGTAGAGTAAGGTGCACAACCAAGTAATTATAATATTTTGTGGAAAAAGTAAATCACAGAAATTAAATAACACTTGTAAAAGCTTACCTATCAACTTCTTGGCATTCCAGCTGAAAGATTAGCTTTTGCAACATGTATATAACTTTACAAGAAATTTAAATTGCAAGAGTAGATGAAGGTGTATCTATTAGACTGAAAACTATGACTTATTGAGTCCCAAAAAATGTTAGTGGATGATTTCAGAACAAAATATAGTAAGTTCAATTTGTTCTTCAAAATGCCTAGGAGATTCCAAAGTGTTCAGAGAATGACCCTGAACTACTATAAAGATCTCTTGAAATGTTTCGAGTTCATTTTGAACTTATCATATTATTCAATTAATCATCGAAGGTCAAGTTAAAAAGATTACCTTGCTACTCGGTGAACTTTGACATTCTCATCATCCCAAGGGTAGAATACTTAATTGATCAATTGATATTTTACATAAGAGTTATGCAGGTGAAAGCCCCAAAGGCAAGCTCAAGTCATTAATTATTTTGTACCCACCTTTAAAGTTGGGCTCGGAGTGCTTAGAGGTGTTTATCATCAACCATGTTACTTTATAAATCCTATCAAATAAGTATAAATATCAAGCCTAGATCACTACCAAGACCTTAATAATCTCAATGGAAGAAGATGGTACTCATTAAGATTTTAAATTTAAGTGATGCATATCCTTGNCATATACCACACAAAAAGTTAAAAAATATATATTTCTTGCATCTCCAACTCCCAAAAAACTGACAGAAAAGCAAACGATCACAGGGGAAAGCATACCTTGAAAGGAAATTCAAATTTCTAGGGCTCGCAAGAAGGAAGGAGAGGGATATCAGAGGAAAATTGAATTTCTAAAGATCATCAATCTGTGATTCTTCTGCTGAAAAGGCGAGGCGAGGGTGTGATCCTACCAAAAAGGGTGGGGCAAGGGAGGAAAGGTGAGGGAGGCGATTCTCTGGAAAGGGCGAGGGAGAGGGCAAAAATTTCCACCCAAATGCGGCCTTCAAACAACTTGGCGACTTTTTATGAACTCCACCACACCCTATAAGTTGCCCCAAACAGGGCACTCAGTCTAATCTTCTTCCTCCTCATCAACAACACTTTCATCACTATGCCAAAAATCAGTAGGATCATATGAGGGATATTTTATATATGGAGGGAAAACTACACTCTGTTTATCTCTCAGGAGTTTTTCCATAGATGAGTCTAATTCCTTTAATATCTGTTAAAGTCCATCCAAAAGCCTTTTTTATATCTTTTTAACATTTCTATTAATTTTTGTTCTTGAATTTCAGTTAACTCAAAAGATACAATAACAGGTAATGTAGATGAATCCCTTAATAATACATATTTTAAATGAGAAGGTAATACTTTAAGTTCAAGTTTAGGTGGTTTAATACTTGAAGGAATAAGATTTTTATCATCATTTTTCAACAAATATAAAGTTTCCAATTTGTCTGGAATATAATCTAAATTTTCTTCTTTTAATTCATCCTCATTTTCACTAAATTCTTCTTGATTTAATTTCTCTTTAAAATCTATCTTAAATCGCTCATTACTTAGATAATCAGTAACTTCTATCCTAAAACATCCTATGTATTTTTCTATTACAGGATATTCCATAGCTTTTGCAATATTAAATTCTTGATCATTACTCTCATCATTAATTCTCCTTTTTGCACATCTATCACAGCTCTCCCTGTTGCAAGAAATGGTCTCCCCAAAATAATAAGAATCTCTTTATCTTCCTCTATATCTAATACTATAAGTCTACAGAGAAAATAAATTTATCCACTTTTACTAATACATCTTCTATAACTCCTTTGAGATAAGTAATTGTTAAATCAGCCTAAGNTTATTTTTGGTCCACATTATTCTCCTTTATTCAATGAGGTAGAGGGTATTTTAATTTATTTTTTATGATTTTTTTTTGAAAAGTTATGGATTTTTGAAGTTATGGGATTTAATTTAAGTCATAAAAAGCCTATTTATCTACTTATCCACGCGGCGCCATGCCATCCTCTTCTGCTCTAAAGCTTCCACGCGGCGCTCTTCCATTAGACTCCGCTAGACACCTCAGCGTCTCGTCAGCCCGCAGTTTAGTTCCATCAATCCGTCCGACGCGATCACGACTGTCCATCAAATAAACGCGGAAACAGACGACATCCACTCATGAGAGCTGTTAAACTTCAAACCTTAAGTTCTTTCTCGATACTCGACCAAATCACATGGGATTTTTTTACTACGCCTTACTCAAGTCAAACACATCCATACAGTTTATACGGTATGAAATACGATCTATAAGCATGGAGAATCATTTTAAGCTCGGTTTAGAGTTAAGGATCAATACTTTTCTGAAAGGGGAAACCTCATTCAGATGGTTGTAGAAGCATTAAATGAGTCTAAAGAACCTCCAGATGAGCTCTCAGGATGTGGTGAATTGTCTAGGTATGATTTTGACCTAGGCCAAATTCAGGCCTTGATCTAAAGCTAGTTTAGAGGCTCTCTGTGATGGGTCTTTTGTGGGGGATCAACTTCTCTCACTCGGAGGATGGTGTGTGCACAACTAATTGTAGTTTGGTTCATTATGGAGCTGTGGAGAGATCTAAGCCTGGTTTTAAGGCAAATTTCAGTGATGCAATTGGCCACGTGGAGTAGTTGTGAGTGGCTGAGAGCAAGGGGGTTGAACTTAGGAAGGTTTGGAGAAGCTCTGGTGAGATTTTGGCAGAGTTTTTACAAGGTTTCTAGCTTTCTTCCCTTTGGCCATGGAGAGATCAATTTATAGCCATGGCCACTAAGCTGAGCTTAAGGGTGGCCGGTGGGTGCAATGGAGAGCTGAGGTGGAGGGCTGAATGACACAAGTGACCAATCAGGGCTTGAAACATTGGCTAAGTTTAATTGGGTTCAAATTAAGGTATGGTGGCCCTCAGTTTTGGCTCCTCCAGTGACTAGGGTGGCTGGTCAGGGCAAGAGAGGTGTTCAAATGGCTCAGGAACCTCAGGGGAATCTGTAAAGCCAATTAATTTGTGTTGGTGATGGGTTTTGGCAAACATCTCCTTAGCTTAAGCATTTTAGGAAAGAAATCCCTTAATTTATGGGACCTTTATTCCATGGCTCAAATAGGGTAGGCTAGATGGGTCTAGCCTGGTTACTGTAGTGGCCTTAGGTTACCACTTTGGCTCGGTTTGGTCACATTTGGGTCATGGGTCAATTTTTTGTTCAAGTTGGGTTAGTCATTCCATTAGACTCAATTTATTGATAAATATGGTGTGGATGATTTTCAGAAGGAGTTTAGAAAAGATTTGTTGAGATTTTGAATTGATTTGAGGTTCAATTTGGAGGAATTTGGTCATTTGGTCAATTTTGGGGATGTTGCGTTAGAATTGTGTTTGAGTTGGGCTAAAGTTTGGCTAAGGCCCTATTGATGGATCAATTTGGTCCTTAAGATTGTATGAAGAGATTTGGATATTAATTGGGTGGAAATTTTGGAGTTATAGGGTTCAATTTGGTTGAATTTGAGGATATGGCAAATTTGGGGCAGAATACGGGGTTTTGGTCCAAGTTGATTTTGATTGAAATTGAGGCTTGAACAAGGAAAATTTAAGGTTCAATTTTATATGGGTAATTGTTTTGAAGAGTTTTTGATGCAAAATTGAGGCAATTGGATATATTTGGGGGTTCAATTGAGTGAGATTTTGGTTTTGGTTGAAATTGGATTCAAATTTGGGTCAATTGGGCTTGAATTTGGTTCAAATCAAGCTTGGACATGATGAATTTTAGTATGGAATTGAAATTGGGGAATATTGGGACCAGATGGTGGACATTTGTGGTGAATTGCGGTATTTGGGCCTTTAAAGGCAATTTGGGGTTTTTAGTCAAAATAGGTCAGATTGGTCAAATTAAACTCAATAAAGTGGTTTAAATTGTTTTTGGGGACATTTGAAATGATTTTGAAGGTTTTGGGACAATTTGGTTCCTCAAGGTATTTTGGTAATTTTGGCTAAATGAGAGGTGTTTTGGTAATTTTAAAATTTTTGGGGTGTTTTGGACAATTTGGGTGGTTTCAAAGAGTTCGAAATGATGTTTCAACAATTTGAGTACTTTGGGTAATTTTTGGAGTTTATGAGTTTCAAGGGTAGTTTGGTAATTTGGGTAGATTTGGGGACAAAAGGCTAAGTTGGGTATTTTGATNAAGGCAATTTGGGGTTTTTAGTCAAAATAGGTCAGATTGGTCAAATTAAACTCAATAAAGTGGTTTAAATTGATTTTGGGGACATTTGAAATGATTTTGAAGGTTTTGGGACAATTTGGGTCCTCAAGGTATTTTGGTAATTTTGGCTAAATGAGGGGTGTTTTGGTAATTTTAAAATTTTTGGGGTGTTTTGGACAATTTGGGTGGTTTCAAAGAGTTCGAAATGATGTTTCAACAATTTGATTACTTTGGGTAATCTTTGGAGTTTATGAGTTTCAAGGGTAGTTTGGTAATTTGAGTAGATTTGGGGACAAAAGGCTAAGTTGGGTATTTTGGAAAAATTGGAGTGTCAAGCAACCTACTTGAGCCATGGACCAATAAAATTCCCTACTTTGGGTCCTTCATGTAGTGGTCCTAGCTAAACCATAGCCTAATTTTAAGGGGTAGGGGACCATCTACATGAGTCTTCCAAAAGGTCAAGGAATCAAAATTAAGTAGGGTTGGGCTTAAGGTAGTGAGTGGGATTGTAATGTGCAAGTGTGCGTGTGAGACCAACCAATACCACACCACCAGAGGGTTAACCTTAAGGCCAAGCAGTCTTATGGGGACTCTCCGTGAGCTCCCCCATGATGACCCCACATACTAAGTGCTAGAGGTTAGGACCCATATGTGGAACTTCAAATTGAGCAAAGAAGAGTTTAGAATTTCTAATGGTAAGGTTTTCTTTTCTAGTCCTCTAAGAATAGTCAACAGAAAAGTCCTATGGCTAGACCCACTAAATAGGAAAGACTAGACCTCAACCAAAAGTGAGGTCAACAGGATGTTAATCATGAGGTTTCCCTATTTAAGCCATGAGGCCAAGGGAACTCCCATTATGGATCCTCCATGTGCTGGTCTTAGCCAAACCCAAGCCCAAGGCTAATTATTTGGGGGACAATCTACATGAGATTCTAATAGATTAGGGGATCAAGTTTTGGGTCAGGGTTTAAGTTGTGAGTGCAAGTGCAAGTGTGTGTATGTGAGACTGAACAATACCACACCAGCTAGGGCTAACCCTAAGGCCAAATTGTCCTATGGGGACTCTTTTTGAGCTCTCTCATATTAGTCCTACCTACTAAGTGCTAGAGATCAAGTACAACTTGTGGAACTTCAAGATGAGCAAAGAAGAGTTTAGAATTTCTAAAGGTGAGGGTATCATCACCAGTCCTCTAGGAATAGTCAACGAGAAATTCCTATGGCTAGATCTTAGGCTTCTAAGGAGGAAATTAGACCTCGACGAAAAGTGAGGTCAACAACCATTTAAGTAATCTTTAAAAAAGAACAAGATGTGATAACAATGATTTGAGTGGATGATATGAGATCACATTCACATTGTGTACTTTAAAGTTAGGTGCAGTTTCTTTATTGAAAGGATAAAAGCAAATGTGAGTTTTTCCATGATTACTTATCTCAGCTCTGAAACCCATAAAACATTTTTCACATAATATATTGGAAACTACTTCCTGTTCTTCTATTAAAAAAAAACAAAGTTGATTGATTCTTTCACGGTTCTAAGGTAAATGAACAAGTCTCCCTTAGTTATTTACTTTGTAAGTAGTTCATTCAATTGTCATAATTCTTCCTTTCAAGTAAATTATGTAGACTTCTTCATGAAGGTAATGAAGGATGAACAACCAGCACCAAACATTGAGAGGAACCTGCACAAGTCCGCAATGCAGCTAGTCAGCATTTGTAACTCGTTCAAACTCTTAGAGGCAGGCATGTCTAAGTTAGCTTAAAGTTTTTTAGGATTTGCCCTAATCTGTTTGGGCATAGGATATCATTCAAAAAGTTTTATCTTAAAATACTCCAGAACTACACTTGAGGAATTAAGTTTTAGATTGAACATTCTAAATGTATAAAATTTTTTTTTATATATGTTATATTTTCTTCAAAAGTTTACTTTCTTTAGAAGATCATCAAGGTACACTTCAAAATTTTTTTTTGTTGTTTTTGAAATATAATACCCATAAGTGGTTGGTAGGGTGCCCTAGTATTTTTTAAGACATAAAGGCATTACGATATAGAAAAAGACTCACTCAATTTTTAAGAAAGTGGATNGGAAATGTAGGTAATGATTTTTCTAAAGGAACTTGTGTTTGCTCATTTTCATTATGGTCACTTTCCATCTCTCCCTTCTCCTCATCAACTTCTATTTCTCTTTGGATTCTTGTTTCAACTTCTTTTCCACTTTGTAATTGAATTGCTTTTATTTGTTCTTTATTTTGATCTTTAGGATTTACTTCTACAGTACTCGAAAGATTCCCTGAAGATCTGGTACTAAGTACAGTAGAAATATATCCTAATTGATTTTCAATAATTCTAATAGTAACCCCTTGATTTTGTATTTGATTTCCCATATTCAACATCAACTCTTCCATAATTAACTTCTTTTCCTTAACTCGTGGCTTAGGGTTAGAGTTAAATTCAGGAGGATAATAAGGTCGATAATTAGGATTTCCTTGGTTATTTAAATTTCTTGAGGGATTCATTGAATTGTTATAATTATTCTAAGTAAAATTAGGGTGATTTTCCATCCAGGATTGTAATAATTTTAATATGGATTGTTATTTGGATTATTAATAGCATTCAAAGTTTTATAAGATGATTGAGTATCAATTTTCTGTCCTCGTGAATTTTCACTCCAATTTGATCAATTCTTTTTTGATATAGCAGCAATTTGAGATGTTCAAATATACATTGCATCTGACTCTTGAATACTAGCTACTCTCTTAGGAATAACCCATTCAAAGGGCCATTGAAAAATTATTAGTAGCCATTTCTTCTATTAAAGAGTATGCTTCATCAAAAAGTTTTGACATTAAAGATCTACTTACAGCATCATCTATAATAGATATAAGTGATCCTACTAATCCATTGTAAAAAGTTTGAATTATTAAACAGTCTGATAAAGCATGGTGTGGACATTTTCTAAGGAGATCCTTAAATCTTTCTCAGGCTTCATATATTGATTCCCCTTCAAACTAACATAAAAATGTAATATCGTTTCTATGCTTAGCGGTTTTCAAGGGTGAAAATGATTTAGCCAAGAATTTTTTTGATAATTCTCCCCAAGTTCTGATAGATCCAGGTGCTAATGAGTTTAATCAAGCTTTGGCTTTATTTTTTAATGAAAAAGTAAAAATTCTAAGCCTAACAACATCCTTAGCACTCCGTTATATTTAAAAGTAGCACAAATCTTAAGAAAACTAGCAAGATGTTAGTTAGGATCTTCAATAGGTGTCCTACAAACTGATTATTTTGTACCATTTGGATAATGGCAAGTTTAACTTCAAATGAAATAGCAACAGCATCAGGATTTTGAATAGTTAAGTGAAGTTCATCTGTTGTTAGATTAGCATAATCTTTTAAAGGTCTTTATCAATTTTCATTTATTTGATTATCCAAGTTATTTGCCATTTTGTTCAAAATTTTAATTTCTTTTCGTTGTTTTCAAATTTTGGTACTAAACCTTCAGATCCAACATTTTGCATAAAAAAAATATAATAAGCAAAGAAAAGTTTCTTAAAAATATTCTTAAATATATAGTTATCTATTTTTGGATTTTTTTTATTTTATAATTTTTTTTGATATTTTTTTATTTTGTATATTTTTATCTCTAAATTTCCTAATTTACCAAATCTATTTAATTTACCATTACCTTCTCCAGCAACAGCGCCAAAAACTTGATCCCGAGAAAATATAGTTGTGTAAAATTTATAAAGTTGACTCCGCTTTGCAATGACGTCAAAAAGTTTGATGTGATATTTTATGAATAATAACGTTAAGCCCTTAAAATTGGGATTCTACGCAAGTATACGTATCGTTATTAAGTAATATAAGACTTTCTGTTTAAGTCCTAAATATCGATAACACAGGGAAGGTTTAAATTTGAAATGATAAATTAACTAGGAAATTCACAAAAATCAAATGAAATTACTGTCACTAATTTTGAATGTTTAAGATACTATCAAAGTTAAATTGTTTACTACTAGCAGAATTTAAAAGCAAGGTTTAAAATAAATAACTATTAAACTATGTTTATGTGATGAAGTTTTCTAATATGAAAAAAATATCTTTCCCACTACAATGAGTTTTTGATGAAATGAGATAAGATAAATGGTTTAGATATGTATTATGCCAAATAGGACAAATTTTAATTCTCTACCCTAATTCAGTGTTATAAAAAATCTTTGGTTAATCATAGGTTTAGTCCCTAAATCTATAGCTAGGCTAGGAGGGTACTAGCTCCCACTCCAGAGCTCCCACTCCCTTCCCCTGAAGGCAAACTCTCATTTTAGTTTTTAACCATTAAGATCGAATTGGAAATTTTTAGTCTGTCACCTTATAAATCTACAATTTTACACTTAACAAAGTATATTTTCCTATTTATTTGCACTTAATTCCATGAACAAAATAATCCTTCATGGACTTAAATGTGATTCTCACTCTGTTGCAGAACTCATACTTCATTTCCCAGATCAAATGTTTCACAGCATGCTTTAACAATTCAATTGGCCAGATTAAAAAGTAAATTAAGAGCGGAGTTAAAAAATAATCACAATTTATTTTAAATTTTAACATTGACACATCCACATTATTTCTTCATTTCACCATATCTCAGAGTAAGGAGAAAGATAAAGGAATCTTCTCAGACTTCATGGTGTCGTCGGAGCTGAACAAATTTTGAACTTCTCCATTTTTGTTCTAAATTCGATCCTTTTTGCTTTTTTTTGCTCCAAGTCTTCAATATCAACAACCTGCAATAAAATATAGAAAATAACTTCCATTAAAGTACAATATCACAAAAAATAAGTATAAAATATGGGTCTAAAAATACATATATTTTTGGTGTATCAGTAGAGTAAGGTGCACAACCAAGTAA
This sequence comes from Phalaenopsis hybrid cultivar, assembly GCA_002079205.1. NCBI lineage: Eukaryota > Viridiplantae > Streptophyta > Magnoliopsida > Asparagales > Orchidaceae > Phalaenopsis > Phalaenopsis hybrid cultivar. The sequence goes on along the minus strand of JXCR01130972.1, from coordinate 160,574 downwards.
TTATAATATTTTGTGGCAAAAGTAAATCGCAGAAATTAAATAACACTTGTAAAAGCTTACCTATCATCTTCTTGGCATTCCAGCTGAAAGATTAGTTTTTGCAACAAGTATATAACTTTACAAGAAATTTAAATTGCAAGAGTAAATGAAGGTGTATCTATCAGACTGAAAACTATGACTTATTGAGTCCCAAAAAATGTTAGTGGATGATTTCCGAACAAAATATAGTAAGTTTAATTTGCTCTCCAAAATGTCTAGGAGATTCCAAAGTGTTCAGAGAATGACCCTGAACTACTATAAAGATCTCTTGAAATGTTTCGAGTTCATTTTGAACTTATCATATTGTTCAATTAATCATCGAAGGTCAAGTTAAAAAGATTACCATGCTACTCGGTGAACTTTGACATTCTCGTCATCCCAAGGGTAAAATACTTAATTGATCAATTGATATTTTACATAAGAGTTATGCAGGTGAAATCCCCAAAGGCAAGCTCAAGTCACTAATTATTTTGTATCCACCTTTAAAGTTGGGCTCGGAGTGCTTAGAGGTGTTTATCTTCAACCATGTTACTTTATAAATCCTATCAAATAAGTATAAATATCAAGTCTAGATCACTACCAAGACCTTAATAATCTCAATGGGAGAAGATGGTAATCATTAAGATTTTAAATTTAAGTGATGCATATCCTTATTGAAAGATCATATCATCCAATTGTGACCTTAAAATAAGTGAATTGTCATTCTCCTAACTTAAGCCCATCAACCTTAGAATCATTTGATCTTGATTAAGTTCCAAATCTTGATAATTTAGAAAATTATAATTTTGTTCTTATTATGAAAGGGTGGCAAATTGGTTTCTAACCCACTGTGTTTCAATCATCCAAAAGTATTCATTAAGATCAAAATTACCCATTTTCCTTTTGGTTAATCCTAAATTTTAATGAAGGCACAAAAGTTTAAAATGACCACTTTACCCTTGGGGTCCTTCACTTCATAACTCATTAAATATAATNCAAAATTACCCATTTTCCTTTTGGTTAATCCTAAATTTTAATGAAGGCACAAAAGTTTAAAATGACCACTTTGCCCTTGGGGTCCTTCACTTCATAACTCATTAAATATAAATCAAATGACCTTGAAAATTTTATAGTACCCTATCCATGGGGCAATTAAAACATCAGAGGATAAAAATGTGATTATTAAATTTTTATTTAATTTAAATAAATATTTTAAACTAAAAAAATAGGATTTTCAAAGAAAATTTATTTAATCAAACAAAGTAAAATTTTTGTTTATGGGAAAAAAAATTAATCCCTTAGGTCAGAGAAACACTTAAGGAAAATACCATAATTTTTTTAAATAAATTTTTATTTCATTTTATAATTATTTGTTGAATTTTTTATCGATTTAATTAAATGAAAAATATGTTTTAATTAAAAAATAATTTTAACATTTTTATTAAACCTCCTTGAGTCCAGAGAACTCAGAGAAATAAATTTTATATTTTTATGATTTTTAATTTATTTATTATGATATTTTTAATGAAAAGTAAGAAAAAATACATTTTATGCCTTTAAAAATTCATTTTTAACTTAAGAAAAAAGGAAAAAATATTTTAATGAGTTCCAAGTGATTAGGAAACCATTAGAAGCATTTTGAAAAACTTTTGTATATTTAGAACATTTATTTTTAATTTAAAATATAGCTAAAAAAATGAGGTATTTTCTCAAACATAATTTTTATTTTTTCTAAGTGCCCCTGTTCACAAGGAACTCAAAAAACTACTTTTAATGATTTTCCTTAGTGTGTTTAATTTAATATAATTATTTTTTTACAAAAATACAATCTTCCTTATAAAATCAACTTTAATGCCCAAACTTATTCAAATAAACGTCAACTTTTTATAGTAAATCAACATGATTTTTTACACACAATGTGGAATTGATTTCATTAAGTTTTGGGAAATATTTAATTAAAATAAATTAATACAAGTTATATAAATTTTATTAATTTTAGAAATATACAAAATTATTCAAACTATCATGAAATTTTTTCTAGGCTTCTCTGACCACAAAAAACCTACTAAATTTTGTCTCAAAATTTTTGAAGTAATATTTTAGTTTATATAATTAATTTAAGACAAAATAGCCATCCAAGCTTGAAAATGAGGGTTAGAAGCACAGAGATTCTCCTTAACCTTAGCAAAATTAGAGGACATCCCCTCTGCCATGAGGAACAGACTCTAACAATTTCAAGTCATGATGAACAATATTTAATTGTATTGAATTAAAATACCACAAGGGCTATTTAAATAATTAAAAATCAAAGAGTCAACAAATAATTTTTATTTTTGGTCCACATTATTCTCCTTTATTCAATGAGGTAGAGGGTATTTTAATTTATTTTTTATGATTTTTTTATTGAAAAGTTATGGATTTTTGAAGTTATGGGATTTAACTTAAGTCATAAAAAGCCTATTTATCTACTTATCCACGCGGCGCCATGCCATCCTCTTCTGCTCTGAAGCTTCCACGCGGGGCTCCTCCATTAGACTCCGCTAGACACCTCAGCGTCTTGTGAGCCCGCAGTTTAGTTCCATCAATCCGTCCGACGCGATCACGACTGTCCAACAAATAAACGCGGAAATAGACGACATCCATTCATGAGAGTTGTTAAACTTCAAACCTTAAGTTCTTTCTCGATACTCGACCAAATCACATGGGATTTTTTACTACGCCTTACTCAAGTCAAACACATCCATACAGTTTATACGGTATGAAATACGATCTATAAGCATGGAGAATCATTTTAAGCTCGGTTTAGAGTTAAGGATCAATACTTTTCTGAAAGGGGAAACCTCATTCAGATGGTTGTAGAAGCATTGAATGAGTCTAAAGAACCTCCAGATGAGCTCTCAGGATGTGGTGAATTCTCTAGGTATGATTTGACTAAGGCCAATTTCAGGCCTTGATCTAAAGCTAGTTTAGAGGCTCTATGTGATGGGTCTTTTGTGGGGGATCAACTTCTCCCACTCGGAGGATGGTGTGTGCACAACTAATTGGAGTTTGGTTCATTATGGAGCTATGGAGAGATCTAAGCCTGGTTTTAAGGCAAATTTCAGTGATGCAATTGGCCACGTGGAGTGGTTGTGAGTGGCTGAGAGCAAGGGGATTGAACTTAGGAAGGTTTGGAGAAGCTCTGGTGAGATTTTGGCAGAGTTTTTACAAGGTTTCTAGCTTTCTTCCCTTTGGCCATGGAGAGATCAATTTATAGCCATAGCTACTAAGCTGAGCTTAAGGGTGGATGGTGGGTGCAATAGAGAGCTAAGGTGGAGGGCTGAATGACACAAGTGACCAATCAGGGCTTGAAACATTGGCAAAGTTTAATTGGGTTCAAATTAAGGTATGGTGGCCCTCAGTTTTGGCTCCTCCAGTTACTAGGGTGGTTGGTCAGGGCAAGAGAGGTGTTCAAATGGCTCAGGAACCTCAGGGGAATCTGTAAAGCCAATTAATTTGTGTTGGTGATGGGTTTTGGCAAACATATCCTTAGCTTAAGAATTTTAGGAAAGAAATCCCTTAATTTATGGGACCTTTGTTCCATGGCTCAAATAGGGTAGGCTAGATGGGTCTAGCCTGGTTACTAGGGTCAAGTTGGTGACTGTAGTGGCCTTAGGTTACCACTTTGGCTCGGCTTGGTCACATTTGGGTCATGGGTCAATTTTTGGTTCAGGTTGGGTTAGTCATGCCATTAGACTCAATTTGGTCATTTGGTCAATTTTGGGGATGTTGCGTTAGAATTTTGTTTGAGTTGGGCTAAAGTTTGGCTAAGGCCCTATTGATGGATCAATTTGGTCCTTAAGATTGTATGAAGGGATTTGGATATTAATTGGGTGGAAATTTTGGGGTTATGGGGTTCAATTTGGTTGAATTTGAGGATATGGCTAATTTGGGGCAGAATTTGGGGTTTTGGTCCAAGTTGATTTTGAGTGAAATTGAGGCTTGAACAAGGAAAATTTAAGGTTTAATTTTACATGGGTAATTGTTTTGAAGAGTTTTTGATGCAAAATTGAGGCAATTGGATATATTTGGGGGTTCAATTGAGTGAGATTTTGGTTTTGGTTGAAATTGGATTCAAATGTGGGTCAATTGGGCTTGAATTTGGTTCAAATCAAGCTTGGACATGATGAATTTGAGTATGGAATTGAAATTGGGGAATATTGGGACCAGATGGTGGACATTTGTGGTGAATTGCGGTATTTGGGCCTTTAAAGGCAATTTGGGGTTTTTAGTCAAAATAGGTCAGATTGGTCAAATTAAACTCAATAAAGTGGTTTAAATTGATTTTGGGGACATTTGAAATGATTTTGAAGGTTTTGGGACAATTTGGGTCCTCAAGGTATTTTGGTAATTTTGGCTAAATGAGGGGTGTTTTGGTAATTTTAAAATTTTTGGGGTGTTTTGGACAATTTGGGTGGTTTCAAAGAGTTCGAAATGATGTTTCAACAATTTGATTACTTTGGGTAATCTTTGGAGTTTATGAGTTTCAAGGGTAGTTTGGTAATTTGAGTAGATTTGGGGACAAAAGGCTAAGTTGGGTATTTTGGAAAAATTGGAGTGTCAAGCAACCTACTTGAGCCATGGACCAATAAAATTCCCTACTTTGGGTCCTTCATGTAGTGGTCCTAGCTAAACCATAGCCTAATTTTAAGGGGTAGGGGACCATCTACATGAGTCTTCCAAAAGGTCAAGGAATCAAAATTAAGTAGGGTTGGGCTTAAGGTAGTGAGTGGGATTGTAATGTGCAAGTGTGCGTGTGAGACCAACCAATACCACACCACCAGAGGGTTAACCTTAAGGCCAAGCAGTCTTATGGGGACTCTCCGTGAGCTCCCCCATGATGACCCCACATACTAAGTGCTAGAGGTTAGGACCCATATGTGGAACTTCAAATTGAGCAAAGAAGAGTTTAGAATTTCTAATGGTAAGGTTTTCTTTTCTAGTCCTCTAAGAATAGTCAACAGAAAAGTCCTATGGCTAGACCCACTAAATAGGAAAGACTAGACCTCAACCAAAAGTGAGGTCAACAGGATGTTAATCATGAGGTTTCCCTATTTAAGCCATGAGACCAAGGGAACTCCCATTATGGATCCTCCATGTGCTGGTCTTAGCCAAACCCAAGCCCAAGGCTAATTATTTGGGGGACAATCTACATGAGATTCTAATAGATTAGGGGATCAAGTTTTGGGTCAGGGTTTAAGTTGTGAGTGCAAGTGCAAGTGTGTGTATGTGAGACTGAACAAGACCACACCAGCTAGGGCTGACCCTAAGGCCAAATTGTCCTATGGGGACTCCTTTTGAGCTCTCTCATATTAGTCCTACCTACTAAGTGCTAGAGGTCAAGTCCAACTTGTGGAACTTCAAGATGAGCAAAGAAGAGTTTAAAATTTCTAAAGGTGAGGGTATCATCACCAGTCCTCTAGGAATAGTCAACAAGAAATTCCTATGGCTAGATCTTAGGCTTCTAAGGAGGAAATTAGACCTCGACCAAATATGAGGTCAACAACCATTTAAGTAATCTTTCAAAAAGAACAAGATGTGATAACAATGATTTGAGTGGATGATATGAGATCACATTCACATTCTGTACTTGAAAGTTAGCTGCAGTTTCTTTATTGAAAGGATCAGAGCAAATGTGAGTTTTTCCATGATTACTTATCTCAGCTCTGAAACCCATAAAACTTTTTTCACATAATATATTGGAAACTACTTCATGTTCTTCTATTAAAAAAAAACAAAGTTGATTGATTCTTTCACGGTTCTAAAGTAAATGAACAAGTCTCCCTTAGTTATTTACTTTGTAAGTAGTTCATTCAATTGTCATAATTCTTCCTTTCAAGTAAATTATGTAGACTTCTTCATGAATGTAATGAAGGATGAACAACAAGCATCAAACATTGAGAGGAACCAGCACAAGTCCGCAATGCAGCTAGTCAACATTTGTAACTTGTTCAAACTCTTAGAGGCAGGCATGTCTAAGTTAGCTTAAAGTTTTTTAGGATTTTCCCTAATCTATTTGGGCATAGGATATCATTCAAAAAGCTTTATCTTAAAATACTCCATAACTACACTTGAGGAATTAAGTTTTAGATTGAACATTCTCAATGTATAAATTTTTTTTTTTTATATGTTATATTTTCTTCAAAAGTTTACTTTCTTTAGAAGATCATCAAGGTACACTTCAAAATTTTTTTTTGTTGTTTTTGAAATATAATATCCATAAGTGGTTGGTAGGGTGCCCTAGTATTTTTAAGACATAAAGGCATTACAATATAGAAAAAGACTCACTCAATTTTTAAGAACGTGGATTTTTAGTGTCTATTTGATGAAATTAAATTTAATGATTTCCCTAAAAACCAGAAAGAAAACTCAAAACTTTTGGGTTTACAACAAAATATAATAAGGTGTTGATCTATGGTAGGGGATGACTTTTTTTAGAACATGTCACATGCAAATATTCTCCACATGTTATTCACTTTATGGATTATCACCACATTTGCTAGAAAATCTGGATATGGAACTTTTGGATGAGTTCAAGTTCCAAGACATTTTGAACTACCTTTTAGATAGTTTGAGCCAAGGTATTGGTCATGGCTTGCTTATTTATTTGATAAATCTTATGTGGGGGTTGAGGTTGAGCTGATGGCAAGCAACATTGATATCAACTCCATGAAATTCATCAATACTCCACGTTAGCATTTTGTGGTGTTCCCTCAGAGTTGAGATTAACTACTCCTTTTGATTTTTGTCTCAGTTGGATTCAAGTTGAAATGTCTGCTCACAATCATCCTTAAAGATAAACACGTGCTTAGTGGTCTTGGAGGTTTCAAATTGATTCCCTTATGCCTCTCTAGCACGAGTAAATTATTTTGTACATTCCCAACTACTCGTAGATAGTATGTTTGATATTTGAATAGGACTCCCGAAAAGTAATGTTGTCTCCAATTCAAGAAAAATTGATAGTTACATTACACGTGGAAGTTACCGCCTCAAATACATTGATCAAAGCGTCCATCATAATGAAATCTATCATGAAAGTATTTTAATCTTTCTAAGTTACTTGCATGGAGATTTCTCAACAAGTCACTTTTCTCTCTTGGGATAAACTATAGAGAGGTCTCAAAATAAGAGTGATTTGTGTGTTTGTCATGTTCATCTTTAGGAATACTTTCTTGAGAAATATGTTGAAGGAACTCCTCTTATCAACCAAATTACTCTTGAATAGATTATTTTTTATTATTAAAGTAATGACTACAACATTGTTAAAAGAGCACCAGCTCTTGAGAAAGTCATCCCCAGTGAAAGTGATGGATGGGTGAACAAAAGTGATAGCTCTAATCAAGCTGGTGGGATGAATGTCTCCTACTTTAATCCACTTCAAATTGGAATGTTATTTCACTTTAGGTCCATCCCCACCAAAGACGGCAGGTGTGATGCCAGTGATATGCATAATTATGGTTAGAACTAGTGCCTTAGAAATAGTCTCAATGGGGGCCCTTCCTTGCATATGAGCATGGGTTTTTGGGGAAATTAATTCCTTACTGCTTCTTCCTTGAATTAATCCTTTGATCAGATTTTAGGTATTGTACCATTCCTCATTACAATACCCTTGGTTATGATGATAGCCCTAATACCTCTTGCGATTTTTGTGGATATCCTGTTCTTCATCATTGGAGCTCTCTTGGTTAATTCTTTGTTTTGGATGGTCTTTGTGACTTTGGCCATCAAGAATTACAAACTAATGATTTCCATTACAAAGGGAAGGGGTACCTATTATCTCCTCTTTGGCTTCTTTATAAAAATCCTTCTGCTGGATTGCTCTGGTTGTTGTAGTTAAGAATATGTCTTAAGAACATCTCATCATTTTGCTTGCATGAATCTGTGTTGAGATCACAGATGTTTGTAAGAATCTCTTTCATGGAATTTTTCAATCAATATTTTCATGTTAAAGGGATTGATAAAGAATAGTATTCCTCAAACAAGATAGAATAATTGCTTAAATTTAGGAGTTCACATAGGCTCTATTTGAGCACTGCATGAGAAAAAAAGGCTAAAATTTATTTACGTTGAGCATCTCCTATTGGAATCTGTTAATAAAGCTCTATAGGCTTTCAAATGGAGCTTTCTAGATCTTTAATGTTGATGAATTAAGCTATTAGTATCTATTTGAATTAATTGAAAGAGTTAATAACACCTATTAACAATTTGTTGAACCAGTACAAGGTTGATTCGTTTATTTTTATAAGGAATAAATGACACTTAAGGGTGTCATTTTCTCATAACAGGCTATAGATATGTGATTCGAAAGAAGCTAGGTGATCAGTGGGATTAATTCTTCTTGTTTAGAAATTTAGCGAAGGAATTTTGAACCTTCTTTGCGGTTCTACTACAATATTTTCTTGAGAGAACGCATTCTCAAGCAACCTTATCCTTCTTTTTCTTCTTTATTTTCTAGTTTCCTCATATTTGGACGATTCTAGCTTCTCTTTCTTAGGAATGGGCGGCCCATCATCATTATCTTTCTCTATTCTTAATGCTGGAGTTAGTGCTCTGCTCGTTTTGACTCAAGATTCTTCTTCTCTGGGTGCCTAGTCCTTTTATTGTTCTTACCTTCATGCTACCAATCTTGAAGATCTCGTATGACTTCTGAAATGGTTATAGAACAGGTTCTGAAAACCTCCTACCTCTCTATCCTCTTATTCATTTGTTATCAGATTTTGTTCATCTAATGTGCCACGAATTCTGTGCAATCCATCAGTGTTCATCATTCCTTGTTCAAATAAGATCTCTTGTTGGATTTTATTAATGAGTTTCATGCTCACTATAACTTTTAGAATGTTGAATTCTTTTGGGAAGTGAGGTTTTGTATAATTCATGAACTCATACAATCTGCGAGAGACCAAGTAGATTGAGTTGGAAGATTATGAAAGATGTTTTAAGAAAGACATAATCATAGAGTTTTTTCACCTTTCAAATTGAGAAGTGTATATTTTTCTTTCATCTCTTTTTATTTATTTTTATTTTCTATGGACCCTATGGACCCACTTAGAGGTCTATATAATGAAATATAAAACTAGGTTATATGTTATTTAGTATGGATCCTGAGCAGACTCATTCTTGGAAAGATCACTGGTGTAGAGTGTCACGATTTTATAAATGGTGATATGTGTGCTTAAATATTTGAGTTCTCATCCATCTATGTCANATCAACCAAATTACTCTTGAATAGATTATTTTTTATTATTAAAGTAATGACTACAACATTGTTAAAAGAGCATCAGCTCTTGAGAAAGTCATCCCCAGTGAAAGTGATGGATGAGTGAACAAAAGTGATAGCTCTAATCAAGCTGGTGGGATGAATGTCTCCTACTTTAATCCACTTCAAATTGGAATGTTATTTCACTTTAGGTCCATCCCCACCAAAGATGGCAGGTGTGATGCCAGTGATATGCATAATTATGGTTAGAACTAGTGCCTTAGAAATAGTCTCAATGGGGGCCCTTCCTTGCATATGAGCATGGGTTTTTGGGGAAATTAATTCCTTACTGTTTCTTCCTTGAATTAATCCTTTGATCAGCTTTTAGGTATTGTACCATTCCTCATTACAATACCCATGGTTATGATGATAGGCCTAATACCTCTTGCAATTTTGGTGGATATCCTGTTCTTCATCATTGGAGCTCTCTTGGTCAATTCTTTGTTTTGTATGGTCTTTGTGACTTTGGCCATCAAGAATTACAAACTAATGATTTCCATTACAAAGGGAAGAGGTACTTATTATCTCCTTTTTGGCTTCTTTATAAAAATCCTTCTGCTGGATTGCTCTGGTTGTTGTAGTTAAGAATATGTCTTAAGAACATCTCATCATTTTGCTTGCATGAATCTGTGTTGAGATCACAGATGTTCGTAAGAATCTCTTTCATGGAATTTTTCAATCAATATTTTCATGTTAAAGGGATTGATGAAGAATAGTATTCCTCAAACAAGATAGAACAATTGCTTAAATTTAGGAGTTCACATAGGCTCTATTTGAGCACTGCATGAGAAAAAAAGGCTAAAATTTTCTTACGTTGAGCGTCTCTTGTTGGAATCTGTTAATAGAGCTCTATAGGCTTTCAAATGGAGCTTTCTAGATCTTTAATGTTGATGAATTAAGCTATTAGTATCTATTTGAATTAATTGAAAGAGTTAATAACACCTATTAACAATTTGTTGAACCAGTACAAGGTTGATTCGTTTATTTTTATAAGGAATAAATGACACTTAAGGGTGTCATTTTCTCATAACAGGCTATAGATATGTGATTCGAAAGAAGCTAGGTGATCAGTGGGATTAATTCTTCTTGTTTAGAAATTTAGCGAAGGAATTTTGAACCTTCTTTGCGGTTCTACTACAATATTTTCTTGAGAGAACGCATTCTCAAGCAACCTTATCCTTCTTTTTCTTCTTTATTTTCTAGTTTCCTCATATGTGGACGATTCTAGCTTCTCTTTCTTAGGAATGGGCGGCCCATCATCATTATCTTTCTCTATTCTTAATGCTGGAGTTAGTGCTCTGCTCGTTCTGACTCAAGATTCTTCTTCTCTGGGTGCTTAGTCCTTTTATTGTTCTTACCTTCATGCTACCAATCTTGAAGATCTCGTATGACTTTTGAAATGGTTATAGAACAGGTTCTGAAAACCTCCTACCTCTCTATCCTCTTATTCATTTGTTATCAGATTTTGTTCATCTAATGTGCCACGAATTCTGTGCAATCCATCATTGTTCATCATTCCTTGTTCAAATAAGATCTCTTGTTGGATTTTATTAATGAGTTCCATGCTCACTATAACTTTTAGAATGTTGAATTCTTTTGGGAAGTGAGGTTCCGTATAATTCATGAACTCATACAATCTGCGAGAGACAAAGTAGATTGAGTTGGAAGATTATAAAAGATGTTTTAAGAAAGACATAATCATAGAGTTTTTTCACCTTTCAAATTGAGAAGTATATATTTTTCTTTCATCTCTTTTTATTTATTTTTATTTTCTATGGACCCTATGGACCCACTCAGAGGTCTATATAATGAAATATAAAACTAGGTTATATGTTATTTAGTATGGATCCTGAGCAGACTCATTCTTGGAAAGATCACTGGTGTAGAGTGTCACGATTTTATAAATGGTGATATGTGTGCTTAAATATTTGAGTTCTCATCCATCTATGTCAAAAAACTACCAATCAAGCATGGTGGTGTAGCTAAGTAGTTATCGATAAGCTTGGTGGGACGGTTAAACCAATCAAATCTTGTTGGAAACAAAAAATTGAGTAGTGTGAGCTAGCGCAACTGGAAGAACTTGCTTGAAGACTAAGACATAAACCCATTTTGAGGAACTCATAGGAGTGGTGAGGTTCTTCAGCGATTCTCGTAAGTTCCTTCTAGGTGGTGGGAAGAAGCTTTATAATATGTCACTTCCAAGGACACGACTAATGAGTACAATTGATCTGGTCAGCAAAAGGCTATTAAGTGCATAACTAGTCGGCTCAATCCATTATGCTCATGAGACCTATTCAGTATTTGAGCTTTCCTATCACTTAAAGAGATTGATTTTTTGCAATACACAAAGAAAATAGTAAATATATTTCACGGATTTTCACTATCATTGAGCATATATAATTAGATCTATCATCTAAAACACAATATCATAATATTTCCAAGATCTTCTTTTAAAAGTGTTGCTAATAAAAGGACATTTTAACATTTATGTGTATCTTGAAAGTAGAATGTCATGTTTTATGGCCTTTAGATCTACGGGATTAAATGTGGAATTTCTCTCATGATCTCATACAAGAACCTCCTATCAAAGCCACATGTAATATGTTTATTCTAATTATTCAATAAATATACCTTTATTTGAACCATATTTCCTGAAGAAAAGGATCTAGAATTTGAAAGTTTTAACACTTTTTACAAAGCTATAAACGCATAAGCAACTGTAAATTGTAAGATGTAGTTGTATGAACTAAGAATCAGTTGATTCTTAGCAAAATCTAAACCTTATTAGGTTGAGACCTGGTCTCTTTATGTTTATGTAGATTAACAGCATAAAAAACTTTCTATTTGAGAAAGCAGCCTAGTTACATACTCATTTCTTCTGAAGGATTATGCTCATAATATCTTCAGAAATCCTTGAGCTAGATTAGGCACGTAGCACATACCAATTTAGGTGAATTAAAAATTAACAACATAAAATGTGAATTGTCTCTATGCTACTTCTCTCATATTTTGAATCTTTATACAAATTATCAAAATGGGTTGTCTTAATAATAATCCATTAAGTATTGAACAGGGGCAGCAACAGTCAATTTGTCGTCTTCTAGTCATATGCATTGGATTTGAATTTGAACTTTTATGGCATGTTCGACTACTTAATCTGATTTCTTGTCTTTTGAGTACTAGTGGGAATCACAACATTTTATTTATAGACCATCAGCAAAAAAAAAAATTATTCTCTTCATGCCATTATTTTCAAGAAAGATAACAGTTCACAACTATCTCTCATCCATAACTTTTCCTGATTGACCAAACATTCATGTTTGCATAATCACAAAGTCATTGCCAAGGGTATAATTATTCAACAACAAAAAAAAAAAACTGTGCTCAAATTTTTCTATGTACTCGACTAAGGGCCGTGGTGATGGTTGACTATGGTGGAAATATACTGGAGCTACAAGATCATCCCAGTGATTTATTAAGTTCTTTGCGCAAGGAGTGCACTTGCTACTTCCATCGAGTATAATGAAAATAGTACATATGATTTACATGGTACATGTTGAAGGAAGGGCCGAGTTGTCAAATCTCTGCCTACAACAACAACTACATTTTGTAAACCTTGAATTTGTCCTCTACAGTTGATTTTGCAAGCAAATCTGACCATGTCGATGTCCAAATTTGTATCATTTCAAAAGATACTTTCTTACATATTTCCATGTAATTTTGTTGTCAATACCATACATGGAGCTATTCCCTCATCCAAGGATCAAAGGGTAGAGATAATTGAACGCAATATTAATATGGCTTCCATCGTTGATCTGGCTGCTTCTCAACAATTTGAGATCTTCGATTTGACCAGTTTCCTAGAAGAGATGAAGATTACCATACCAACTCTGAATGGTTGGCTTTTTGGTTATCTTGCAGTTTATTTGTTCTAGAAAAAGAACGTTGCTGATGCTGTGTAAAATCTCTGGACAAAGTATCTCCTTATCTACAAGATAGTTATTTACAGATGTCAGATTACCTATAGAAAAGCTTGCGAAGAAGAACTGCAGAGTTTCTCCATACCATATGAACTAAGCTTGGAGCAGTAAAAAGAAGCACGGGCTAAAGCATTTATTGCACACTTGCTGGCAAAGTTTGGGACATGCAAGCAGGCTAGATCCAGAATTCGCTTAGAGGTCACTCAATGCTTTCTTCAAGCAATTGTTCTACAATTATACATGAATTTTTTTGTAATACTTAGAAGCCTACATCAATTTTATTGAATTTTAATGCTATTAGTTTGATAATAAACTTGAGACATATAAATATGGCACAATAGTAAACTTCATTAATCATACCCAAAAAAATACAATGTGCCCTTTGTTACCACCTAACATAGGGTATCCAATGAGGGACCTCAATCAAAAAAACTTTCAGAAACAGTGGAGGATGTTTATTAACGTTTAGATTGCCAGTAGAGCCATTCATCGCTAACAAATCTGCACATCTATTGCCTTCCCTATACACGAGTCCAGACCAACTTAATCTAATTGAGGAGCTTGACAGTTCTCTGCCAATTAATAGTAATTGACCACGGAGAAGTAGAGCCTCCATTGAATACATTCACCAAAAGAAGAGAATCCATCGCACAAATAATGTAGTATCACTGCATTTTCACTGCAATCATAAGAGAGAATAATACAACCCATGCTTTTGCCTCTACACAATCAACAACCATACAAGAAACCTGAAAGAACAAGTTACAGAAGCCTTCATGGTCTCTAAAAACTCTCCTTGCACCTACCATGTTATTACTCCAACTACCATTCGTGTTGACTTTAGTCCAACGATAGGTAGGCATCTTCCAAACATTTACACAGTTATGCATGTGAAAAAATATTGATTAAGAGTCTCTTTCTCCATTCTACATAAGTAACAAGTTGAGGGAAACACCAAGCCATTGAATTTCAGAATGTCATCAAGAAGCAAAGGCTTATATAAAAGTTTCCTATAAAATAGAGCCATAGACGGAAAGAGACCACCCTTCCAAATAAGTTTACCCCTGTCCATCTCAAGGTACACATAAAGCTTCTTGGAAAAGTTCTGGGTAGTTGAGCGACTTTGAACCCCCTAAATGATAACTTTATCCTTCGTGGAACATAAGATAAAAATATTCCCAATGTAATTAGCTCTATGACCTGGAACCGAAGCAATTTGTCCATCATCCATTCATCACCAACCAAAAGGACTCAAACCAGCAACAAATTGTCACTAGGATAACGAGGAACATATAAAGCAAGGGAGCCATCAAAGCACCAATTAGCCACCAAAAGTTGACATTGCACTCACTGAACTCCCACACAAACATATCTCCAGCATCACTGCTAGCTTTTAACACACCTTTTCATAGTGCAGAATTACCACCTTTAAAAGAAATAAGGAGTGATGATCGGAAGCACAGTACTTTTCCCTCATGAAAACAGCCGAAAGATAACCTTGAGATCTGAATTTAATCAAAACTTTGGTATAATTATAATGAGATACATCACTGAGATATTGAAAATCGAACCCCCATCCACCACTTCTTTGCAAAGCTTCTTCCAACTTGTCTAATGCACATTATTAGATTTACCTGTCCAAAAGAATATGTTAATGAGTTTCTCAAGTTGAGCTTGAATTTTCTATTCATTTAAGCACTTGAAGTGTTTACAATATGGAGTTGAGAATGCTTTTGATTAATGTGATTTTGCCACCAAATTATAGGAAGGAATTAGCCTAACAGTTGATGTGCTATACGATTTTATCCACTGCCTCCTGAAAATGATTGAACTTTTTTGTGCCTCTTAACAATTGGATGCCAAGATAGTGTAAAGGTAATTCAACATAATTGAAGCCAGTGAATTCAAAAATCCAGTTCTTTAAACTCAAGGAAATCTTCACAACTTTATAGACGCTGTAATTTGTTTTACTGAACTCCATACCTGAACTGCTTTCAAACTTCAGCAATTTGTCCCAATTCTCTCAAAAGATTGTTTGCTAGCATTTGAAAATGAAATCATGTCATCTGCATAGCTGGTTCAGTGACAATTGATTTATCTTTATGTGCGTGTCTATTATAAAGTAGCATTAGTTGTATCCTATTAATTAGTCTTGAAAGATAATCAATGGCTAAAATAAAATCGTTGGTGACAGTGGATCTTCTTGATTAATGCCCATTTGAATTTTAAAATAGCCACAACAGAGCCCATTAATCATCGCAGTGCAATAATTACTATCAGCCGCCTACTGATTAGAGTGCAAAATTCTTTTCTGAACCCTATAACCTGAAAAATTTCCAAGATAAGATCCATTAAATGGTCTCCTAAGCCTTCTTAATATCAAGCTTGATTATCATATTGCCTCCCCTACAGTTTTTTGTCAAGTTTAGTAATTAATTCCTGACAAAGCAATATTTTTTTAATGAAGTTTCTTCTTTTAATAATTTCAAACTGATTAGGAGTAATGAGCTAAGGAAGAAGAGGTTGAACATGTTAACCATAATTTTTCTTATCAATTTTGATATAATAGATGTTAGGCCGGTAAGATGGAAGCGGTTCAAATTATCTCTTTTTTGTGCCTTGGGATAGAGCAATTGTGGAAGTGAGGAAGTACTTGTTTGGTTCAGAACCCAAGAAAATGTCCTGCATAGCAGCAACTATAGGGCTTTTAACATAATGCTAGCTTTTTTATAAAAATTTTTGGTTCTTCTAGTTCAGATGANTAGAATTTGAAAGTTTTAACACTTTTTACAAAGCTATAAACGCATAAGCAACTGTAAATTGTAAGATGTAGTTGTATGAACTAAGAATCAGTTGATTCTTAGCAAAATCTAAACCTTATTAGGTTGAGACCTGGTCTCTTTATGTTTATGTAGATTAACAGCATAAAAAACTTTCTATTTGAGAAAGCAGCCTAGTTACATACTCATTTCTTCTGAAGGATTATGCTCATAATATCTTCAGAAATCCTTGAGCTAGATTAGGCACGTAGCACATACCAATTTAGGTGAATTAAAAATTAACAACATAAAATGTGAATTGTCTCTATGCTACTTCTCTCATATTTTGAATCTTTATACAAATTATCAAAATGGGTTGTCTTAATAATAATCCATTAAGTATTGAACAGGGGCAGCAACAGTCAATTTGTCGTCTTCTAGTCATATGCATTGGATTTGAATTTGAACTTTTATGGCATGTTCGACTACTTAATCTGATTTCTTGTCTTTTGAGTACTAGTGGGAATCACAACATTTTATTTATAGACCATCAGCAAAAAAAAAAATTATTCTCTTCATGCCATTATTTTCAAGAAAGATAACAGTTCACAACTATCTCTCATCCATAACTTTTCCTGATTGACCAAACATTCATGTTTGCATAATCACAAAGTCATTGCCAAGGGTATAATTATTCAACAAAAAAAAAAAAAACTGTGCTCAAATTTTTCTATGTACTCGACTAAGGGCCGTGGTGATGGTTGACTATGGTGGAAATATACTGGAGCTACAAGATCATCCCAGTGATTTATTAAGTTCTTTGCGCAAGGAGTGCACTTGCTACTTCCATCGAGTATAATGAAAATAGTAGATATGATTTACATGGTACATGTTGAAGGAAGGGCCGAGTTGTCAAATCTTTGCCTACAACAACAACTACATTTTGTAAACCTCGAATTTGTCCTCTACAGTTGATTTTGCAAGCAAATCTGACCATGTCGATGTCCAAATTTGTATCATTTCAAAAGATATTTTCTTACATATTTCCATGTAATTTTGTTGTCAATACCATACATGTNTCCCAGTGATTTATTAAGTTCTTTGCGCAAGGAGTGCACTTGCTACTTCCATCGAGTATAATGAAAATAGTACATATGATTTACATGGTACATGTTGAAGGAAGGGCCGAGTTGTCAAATCTCTGCCTACAACAACAACTACATTTTGTAAACCTTGAATTTGTCCTCTACAGTTGATTTTGCAAGCAAATCTGACCATGTCGATGTCCAAATTTGTATCATTTCAAAAGATACTTTCTTACATATTTCCATGTAATTTTGTTGTCAATACCATACATGGAGCTATTCCCTCATCCAAGGATCAAAGGGTAGAGATAATTGAACGCAATATTAATATGGCTTCCATCGTTGATCTGGCTGCTTCTCAACAATTTGAGATCTTCGATTTGACCAGTTTCCTAGAAGAGATGAAGATTACCATACCAACTCTGAATGGTTGGCTTTTTGGTTATCTTGCAGTATATTTGTTCTAGAAAAAAAACGTTGCTGATGCTGTGTAAAATCTCTGGACAAAGTATCTCCTTATCTACAAGATAATTATTTACAGATGTCAGATTACCTAAAGAAAAGCTTGCGAAGAAGAACTGCAGAGTTTCTCCATACCATATGAACTAAGCTTGGAGCAGTAAAAAGAAGCACGGGCTAAAGCATTTATTGCACACTTGCTGGCAAAGTTTGGGACATGCAAGCAGGCTAGATCCAGAATTCGCTTAGAGGTCACTCGATGCTTTCTTCAAGCAATTGTTCTATAATTTTACATGAATTTTTTTGTAATACTTAGAAGCCTACATCAATTTTATTTAATTTTAATGCTATTAGTTTGATAATAAACTTGAGACATATAAATATGGCATAATAGAAAACTTCATTAATCATACCCAAAAAAATACAATGTGCCCTTTGTTACCACCTAACATAGGGTATCCAATGAGGGACCTCAATCAAAAAAAATTTCAAAAACAGTGAAGGATGTTTATTAACATTTAGATTGCCAGTAGAGCCATTCATCGCTAACAAATCTGCACATCTATTGCCTTCCCTATACACATGAGTCCAGACCACCTTAATCAGATTGAGAAGCTTGACAGTTCTCTGCCAATTAATAGTAATTGACAATGGAGAAGTACAGCCTCCATTGAATACATTCACCAAAAGAAGAGAATCCATCCCTCAAATAATGAGGTATCACTGCATTTTCACTGCAATCATAAGAGAGAATAATACAACCCATGCTTTTGCCTTTACACAATCCACAACCATACAAGAAACCTGAAAGAACAAGTTACACAAGCCTTCATGGTCTCTAAAAATTCTCCTTGCACCTACCATGTTATTACTCCAACTACCATTCGTGTTGACTTTAGTCCAACGATAGGTAGGCATCTTCCAAACATTTACACAGTTATGCATGTGAAAAAAAGATGATTAAGAGTCTCTTTCTCCATTCTACATAAGTAACAACTTGAGGGAAACATCAAGCCATCGAATTTCAGAATGTCATCAAGAAGAAAGGCTTATATAAAAGTTTCCTATAAAATAAAGCCAAAGAAGGAAAGAGACCACCCTTCCAAATAAGTTTACCCCTGCCCATCTCAAGGTACACATAAAGCTTCTTGGAAAAGTTCTGGGTAGTTGAGCGACTTTGAACCCCCTTAATGATAACTTTATCCTTCGGCGAACATAAGATAAAAATATTCCCAATGTAATTAGTTATATGACCTGGAACCGAAGCAATTTGTCCATCATCCATCCATCACCAACCAGAAGGACTCAAACCAGCAACAAATTGTCACTAGGAAAATGAGGAACATATAAAGCAAGGGAGCCATCAAAGCACCAATTAGCCACCAAAAGTTGACATTGCACTCACTGAACTCCCACACAAACATATCTCCAGCATCACTTCTAGCTTTTAACACACCTTTCCATAGTGCAGAATTACCACCTTTAAAAGAAATAAGGAGCGATGATCGGAAGCACAGACCTTTTCCCTCATGAAAACAGCCCAAAGATAACCTTGAGATCTGAATTTAATCCAAAGTTTGGTATAATTATAATGAGATACAACACTGAGATATTGAAAATCGAACCCCCATCCACCACTTCTTTGCAAAGCTTCTTCCAACTTGTCTAATGCACATTATTAGATTTACCTAGCCAAAAGAATATGTTAATGAGTTTCTCAAGTTGAGCTTGAATTTTCTATTCATCTTAAGCACTTGAAGTGTCTACAATATGGAGTTGAGAATGCTTTTGATTAATGTGATTTTGCCACCAAATTATAGGAAGGAATTAGCCCAACAGTTGATGTGCTAAACGATTTTATCCACTGCCTCCTGAAAATGATTGAACTTTTTTGTGCCTTTTAACAATTGGATGCCAAGATAGTGTAAAGGTAAATTCAACATAATTGAAGGCAGTGAATTCAAAAATCCAGTTCTTTAAACTCAAGGAAATCTTCTTAACCTTATAGACGCTGTAATTTGATTTACTGAACTTCATACCTGAACTGCTTTCAAACTTCAGCAATTTGTCCCAATTCTCTCAAAAGATTGTTTGCTAGCATTTGAAAATGAAATCATGTCATCTGCATAGCTGGTTCAGTGACAATTGATTTATCTTTATGTGCGTGTCTATTATAAAGTAGCATTAGTTGTATCCTATTAATTTTGTCTTGAAAGATAATCAGTGGCTAAAATAAAATCGTTGGTGACAGTGGATCTCCTTGATTAATACCCATTTGAATTTTAAAATAGCCACAACAGAGCCCATTAATCATCGCAGTGCAATAATTACTATCAGCCGCCTACTGATTAGAGTGCAAAATTCTTTTCTGAACCCTATAACCTGAAAAATTTCCAAGATAAGATCCATTAAATGGTCTCCTAAGCCTTCTTAATATCAAGCTTGATTATCATATTGCCTCCCCAACAGTTTTTTGTCAAGTTTAGTAATTAATTCCTGACAAAGCAATATTTTCTTAATGAAGTTTCTTCTTTTAATAATTTCAGACTGATTAGGAGTAATGAGCTAAGGAAGAAGAGGTTGAACATGTTAACCATAATTTTTCTTATCAATTTTGATATAATAGATGTTAGGCCGGTTAAATGGAAGTGGTTCAAATTATCTCTTTTTTGTGCCTTGGGATAGAGCAATTGTCGAAGTGAGGAAATACTTGTTTGGATCAGAACCCAAGAAAATGCTCTGCATAGCAGCAACTATAGGGCTTTTAACATAATGCTAGCTTTTTTATAAAAATTTGCATAAAAATCTGAAGCATACCCATCTGAATCAGCAGCTTTTAAACTATCAATAGACTTCACTGTGTTCCACACCTCCCTTGCATCAAGAACATCAGTCAAGCATAGCCTCTGTGTAGATATCTCTCTGTGTAGATTCTATAGTTTTCAAATAGAGAATCATCAATATCAGGCTCAAATAAACCAGTGCAAGAGAAGTGCTACTGAAAATAATCCACCCCGCTTTGATAGATAGCTTGTTACTGATCAATCCACACAACACTATGATCTTTGATTTTCAAGATAGCATTTTTGGTTCTTCTAGTTCAGATGGNGGATTTTCACTATCATTGAGCATATATAATTAGATCTATCATCTAAAACACAATATCATAATATTTCCAAGATCTTCTTTTAAAAGTGTTGCTAATAAAAGGACATTTTAACATTTATGTGTATCTTGAAAGTAGAATGTCATGTTTTATGGCCTTTAGATCTACGGGATTAAATGTGGAATTTCTCTCATGATCTCATACAAGAACCTCCTATCAAAGCCACATGTAATATGTTTATTCTAATTATTCAATAAATATACCTTTATTTGAACCATATTTCCTGAAGAAAAGGATCTAGAATTTGAAAGTTTTAACACTTTTTACAAAGCTATAAACGCATAAGCAACTGTAAATTGTAAGATGTAGTGGTATGAACTAAGAATCAGTTGATTCTTAGCAAAATCTAAACCTTATTAGGTTGTGACCTGGTCTCTTTATGTTTATGTAGATTAACAGCATTAAAAACTTTCCATTTGAGAAAGCAGCCTAGCTACATACTCATTTCTTTTGAAGGATTATGCTCATAATATCTTCAGAAATCCTTGAGCTAGATTAGGCACGTAGCACATACCAATTTAGGTGAATTAAAAATTAACAACATAAAATGTGAATTGTCTCTATGCTACTTCTCTCGTATTTTGAATCTTTATACAAATTATCAAAATGAGTTGTCTTAATAATGATCCATTAAGTATTGAATAGAGGCAGCAACAGTCAATTTGTCGTCTTCTAGTCATATGCATTGGATTTGAATTTGAAATTTGAACTTTCATGGCACGTTCGACTACTTGATCTGATTTCTTGTCTTTTGAGTACTAGTGGGAATCACAACATTTTATTTATAGACCATTAGCAAAAAAAAAATTATTCTCTTCATGCAATTATTTTCAAGAAAGATAAAAGTTCACAACTATCTCTCATNGTAAACCAACCAACAACACAACAAAATCAATTTTCACATGTATAAAGTGATCATTGTTATCCAACAAATTTAAACTAATACTCTTCCTACAGAACAACCATATTTTACTATTGAGATTAGCTAAATGGTTGAACTTCCCAAACTTTCTAATTATCATATCCTTGCTTCAATAAAACCAGTGGCTCAATAAATAGAAAAGCACAAAATATTGTGGATCCTTATTATTAGGTATGACTCATATACCATAAATGGGACAGATGCTGGAGCGGAGTGGAGCGAAATGATCTGTTCAATTGGGGGAGTTTCATTATGTGGATTGGGGGTGCGAGGCAACACCCCGCGGTTTAGTACAGGGATAATTTAAGTAATTAGATATTGTAATATAGAGTTATATATATGTCTTGGTTGTAACCCTAGGTGAGTCTCTGGGTCTCTGAGATTCTGAATCTTGTATTCTGTTCTCTTTTCTGAATATTGAAAAAAATTCGTCGCTATGCTCTCAAGGATGTAGGCATATTTGTCGAACCTCGCAAATCTTTGTGTGTTCTTCTGGATTTATGTCGATTCCTGTTTTCTTTTCTCCGCCCTAATTTCTCAACAAGTGGTATCAGAGCGAGGTTCTAAGGTAGGAAAGAAAAATTTCGGCGGTGCAGGAATAAAGAAGATTTTGGTAGAGGAGATTGGCGGCTAGGGAAGAATTTCTGCAAGCTTCTCGGGAGTTCGGATCTCAGCGCAGAGGAATTTTGAAGTTGAAGCAGGCTTCGACGGTCTGGCAGATTAGCGATCAGAACTCTGGCTTCACGCGATCGCTGGACGGGGAACAGTTTCGCGAAGAAGAAAACCAGGCGATCGGTTCTGCGAAAGCGACAGGAGGTTGCGGTCCAGACGAATTTGTTTTCGAAGGTTCGAAATCATGGTCAGTTAGCGTGCGGTTTGGGGCGAACAAGACGAACAAGGGTTGTGAGACTATTGCAGAGGTATTTCTCTACCAGGTGAGAAGGATTCGCGACAAAGGGCTCTGTTCGGTGACGCGGGAGGCAGTCGAGCGGCGGGAAGCATATTTGCCAAGGTGGAGATTTGTTAGGTACAGCTCATATACCATAATATGGGACAGATGCTGGAGTAGAGCAGAACCCACAAGCGAAGTGGAGCGGAAGGATCTGTCCAATTGGGGGAGTTTTATTATGTGAGTTGGGGGTGCAGGGACAACACCCCGCGGTTTGGTACAGGGCTAATTTAAGTAATTACATATTGTAGTATAGGGTTATATACATGTCCTGGTTATAACCCTAGGTTAGTCTCTTGGTCTTTGAGATTCTCAATCTTGTATTTTGTACTTTTTTCTGAGAAACTTATTTATGGGAATTTTAACTAATGGCTTATTTAAAAGGATCTGTGGCCCAACCCACATTAGTGCATAAGAAATTTCATGAAATAATTCTCCTAAGGGGCTAGATATTTGCCAAGGTGGAGATATGTTAGGTATGACTCATAATATCAGAATTTAGAGCCTCTTGGAATGATGAGATGTCCCTTGAAATTAAAGAGTTGTGTCTCTTGGAATTTAGTGGATTGGAGGGACCAACGAGGGCGCAACGGAAGCGTGGTGGCCCAACCCACATTGGTGCATAAGAAACTAGAAACGGAGCTTTTCTTAGAAAGAAAGCAGACCTTTTCTGGAAGTAAAAAAGGAGTTTTTCTGAAAAGCGGAAGTGGGGCTTTTCTTAGAAATTTAAGGAAAAGAACTTCTGGGAAAGTTTAATTAAAGAAAATTTAATTGTAGGAAAGTCATTTTTTTGGGAAACTTAAATAAGATAAATACTTAATTAAGGGAAACTTCATTAAAGAAACTTAATTAAGAGAATATTTCAAAACTTTTTTTGGAAAGATTTTGTTTCTTTTCTAAGAAACTTAATTAAAAAAATATTAATTAAGGGATTATTTAAAATGATTTGTGGCCCAACCCACATTGGTGCATAATGAACTCCATGATATATTTCGCCTAAGGGGCTAGATGTTCGCCAAGGTGAAGATTTGTTAGGTATGGCTTATAATACCAAAATTTGGAATCTCTTGGAATGAAGAGATGTCTCTTGGAATTAAAGAGATGTGTTTTTTGAAATTTAGTGGGTTGGGGTGAGCGAGGTGCAGCGAAGCGTGGTGGCCCAATCGACACTGGTGCATAAGAAACTACATGATGTATTTTCTTTTAAGTGGTTGGATATTCGCCAAGGTGGAGATTTGTTAGGCATATGTATTTCTCCTAAGGGGCTGAATATTCGCCAAGGTGGAGATTTGTTGGGTATATGTCTTTCTCCTAAGGGGCTGGATATTCACCAAGGTGGAGATTTGTAATGTATGACTCATATACCATAAATGGGTCAGATGCTGGAGCGGAGCAGAGCCCACAAAAGGAGTGGAGCGGAAGTATCTGTCCAATTGGGGGAGTTTCATTATGTGGGTTGGGGTTGCAGGGGCAACACCTCGCGGTTTGGTAAAGGGGTAACTTAAGTAATTACATATTGTACTATAGGGTTATATATATGTGATGGGTGTAACCCTAGGTGAGTCTCTAGGTCTTTGAGATTCTGAATCTTATATTTTGTACTCTTTTCTTAATATTGAAAAAGAATTCGCCGCTCTGCTTCCGATGATGTAAGCATCTTTGTTGAACCTCATAAATCTTAACATGATTTGTGTTGAGAACCAGTTAAGGATTTCAAACAATTAAGAGAGTTTAGATCCACAACACCCTTAATGTTCTAAAATAAAGCATTAATTATTCTGTAGGATCTCCCAGTACTTTCGTCTGACATAGAGTGTTTAGTTCTTGGCTGCTTTTGTTCATTTTCTTCCTTAATTTTTCNACATGTATAAAGTGATCATTGTTATCCAACAAATTTAAACTAATACTCTTCCTACAGAACAACCATATTTTAGTATTGAGATTAGCTAAATGGTTGAACTTCCCAAACATTCTAATTATCATATCCTTGCTTCATTAAAACCAGTGGCTTAATAAATAGAAAAGCACAAAATATTGTGGATCCTTATTGTTAGGTATGACTCATATAACATAAATGGGACAGATGCTGGAGCGGAGTTGAGTGGAATGATCTGTTCAATTGGGGGAGTTTCATTATGTGGGTTGGGGGTGCGAGGCAACACCCCGCGGTTTAGTACAGGGGTAATTTAAGTAATTACATATTGTACTATAGAGTTATATATATGTCTTGGTTGTAACCCTAGGTGAGTCTCTGAGTCTCTGAGATTCTGAATCTTGTATTCTGTTCTCTTTTCTGAATATTGAAAAAAGAATTCGTCGCTATGCTCTCAAGGATGTAGGCATATTTGTCGAACCTCGCAAATCTTTGCGTGTTCTTCTGGATTTATGTCGATTCCTGTTTTCTTTTCTTCGCCCTAATTTCTCAACAAGTGGTATCAGAGCGAGGTTCTAAGGCAGGAAAGAAAAATTTTGGCGGTGCAGGAATAAAGAAGATTTTGGTGGAGGAGATTGGCGGCTAGGGAAGAATTTCTGCAAGCTTCTCGGGAGTTCGGATCTCGGCGCAAAGGAATTTCGAAGTTGAAGCAGGCTTCGACGGTTTGGCAGATTAGCGATCAGAACTCTGGCTTCACGCGATCGCTGGACGAGGAACAGTTTCGTGAAGCAGAAGACCAGGCGATCGGTTCTGCGAAAGCTATAGGAGGTTGCGGTCCAGACGAATTCGTTTTCGAAGGTTCGAAATCACGGCTAGTTAGCGTGCGGTTTGGGGCGAACAAGACGAACGAGGGTTGTGAGACTATTGCAGAGGCATTTCTCTACCAGGTGAGAAGGATTCGAGACAAAGGGCTATGTTCGGTGGCGCGGGAGGCAGTCGAGCGGCAAGAAGCATATTTGCCAAGGTGGAGATTTGTTAGGTACAACTCATATACCATAATATGGGACAGATGCTGGAGCAGAGCGGAACCCACGAGCGAAGTGGAGCGGAAGGATCTGTCCAATTGGGGGAGTTTTATTATGTGAGTTGGGAGTGCAGGGACAACACCCCGTGGTTTGGTACAAGGCTAATTTAAGTAATTACATATTGTAGTATAGGGTTATATACATGTCCTGGTTATAACCCTAGGTTAGTCTCTTGGTCTTTGAGATTCTCAATCTTGTATTCTGTACTCTTTTCTGAGAAACTTATTTATGGGAATTTTAATAATGGCTTATTTAAAAGGATTTGTGGCCCAACTCACATTAGTGCATAAGAAACTCCATGATATATTTCTCCTAAGGGGCTAGATATTTGCCAAGGTGGAGATATGTTAGGTATGACTCATAATATCAGAATTTAGAGTTTCTTGGAATGATGAGATGTCTCTTGAAATTGAAGAGTTGTGTCTCTTGGAATTTAGTGGGTTGGGGGGATCAACGAGGGCGCAACGGAAGCGTGGTGACCCAACCCACATTGGTGCATAAGAAACTGGAAACGGAGCTTTTCTTTGAAAGAAAGCAGAGCTTTTCTGGAAGTAAAAATGAGTTTTTCTGGAAAGCGGAAGTGGGGCTTTTCTTAGAAATTTAAGGAAAAGAACTTTTGGGAAAGTTTAATTAAAGAAAATTTAATTGAAGGAAAGTCATTTTTTGGGAAACTTAAATAAAATAAATACTTAATTAAGGGAAACTTCATTAAAGAAACTTAATTAAGAGAATATTTCAAACCTTTTTTTGGAAAGATTTTGTTTCTTTTCTGAGAAACTTAATTAAAAAAATATTAATTAAGGGATTATTTAAAATGATTTGTTGCCCAACCCACATTGGTGCATAATAAACTTCATGATATATTTCTCCTAAGGGGCTAGATGTTCGCCAAGGTGAAGATTTGTTAAGTATGACTCATAATACCAAAATTTGGAATCTCTTGGAATGAAGAGATGTCTCTTGGAATTAAAGAGAAGTGTCTTTTGGAATTTAGTGGGTTGGGGGGAGCGAGGGTGCAGCGAAGCGTGGTGGCCCAATCAACACTGGTGCATAAGAAACTACATGATGTATTTTCTTTTAAGTGGCTGGATATTCGCCAAGGTGGAGATTTGTTAGGCATATGTATTTCTCCTAAGGGGCTGAATATTCGCCAAGGTGGAGATTTGTTGGGTATATGTCTTTCTCCTAAGGGCCTGGATATTCGACAAGGTGGAGATTTGTTATGTATGACTCATATACCATAAGTGGGTCAGATGCTAGAGCGGAGCAGAGCCCACAAGAGGAGTGGAGCGGAAGTATCTGTCCAATTGGGGGAGTTTCATTATGTGGGTTGGGGTTGCAGGGGCAACACCTCGCGGTTTGGTAAAGGGGTAACTTAAGTAATTACATATTGTACTATAGGGTTATATATATGTGATGGGTGTAACCCTAGGTGAGTCTCTAGGTCTTTGAGATTTTGAATCTTATATTTTGTACTCTTTTCTTAATATTGAAAAGGAATTCGCCGCTCTACTTCCGAGGATGTAAGCATCTTTGTTGAACCTCATAAATCTTGACATGATTTGTGTCGAGATCCAGTTAAGGATTTCAAACAATTAAGAGAGTTTAGATCCACAACACCCTTAATGTTCCAAAATAAAGCATTAATTATTCTGTAGGGTCTCACCTCCACTAGTAGGCCTGATGGAGGAACACTCTTTTCACTTAAATTCCTAACTGGATCTCCCAGTACTTTCGTCTGACGTAGAGTGTTTAGTTCTTGGCTGCTTTTGTTCATTTTCCTCCTTAATTTTTGTACCCAACACTCCTCTTTTATGTCCTACCTACAATCATTAATGACATTTACTTCACCGGAATCCACAAGTATAATATCTCTTCTATTCTCTTCAATATGTTGTCTCATCATTCCCGCCAAGTCACAATTACCATGAAAGGAACCAATAGATCCAATTAGGAGAATCTCTCTATGTTTATCTTCAATATCTTCTACATGTGTAATAAAGCTACCTTTTTTTAGAAAAGTTTAATTCTCTATCACTGGGTAAGCATAGTTAACCTCCAAACTAAATGTAACACCATCTTGTTGCTGATGACACACCTGAGCTTTCCTTAGCTGAGTAGCTTCATCGGTGAAAGTGGACTAGCAATCCTGGCTACCAACTATTCTTCACTATTTCTAANCATCATTCCCGCCAAGTCACAATTACCATGAAAGGAACCAATAGATCCAATTAGGAGAATCTCTCTATGTTTGTCTTCAATATCTTCTACCTGTGTAATAAAGCTACCTTTTTTTAGAAAAGTTAAATTCTCTATCACTGGGTAAGCATAGTTAACCTCCAAACTAAATGTAACACCATCTTGTTGCTGATGACACGCCTGAGCTTTCCTTTGCTGAGTAGCTTCATCGGTGAAAGTGGACTAGCAATCCTGGCTACCAACTAATCTTCACTATTTCTAGCAACCTCCTTCTTATTAGTAAGATTGTCCCTTCTTAATTTCAAATGTGCAACATAGCAAATATCTACTTTGTGGAAAAATATACTACAGTAGCCACAATAATAAAGTTTTGGTTTCATAATTATTTTTTTTCAATAACCATTATGAGTGGAGCCAATCAATATTTCCTCAGGAATAGGTTGAGTAATGTCTCTTTCAACGAAAATTCAAACAACCAAAGCTCTACTAAGGTTGAAGGTTTGGTAATCAAGCTTCATTGGTCAACCAAAAATAGAGCCAAAAGAGAACATAATTTGGGGGTTAAATTAATGAAATGTAAGGATAGAAAATCTAAACCATATTGGAAAAATTGAAGGCTCAGACAACACATCAAAATATGAGGACCATTTTAAAATCTTCATAACAATGTTCTCGATTTAGGAAATCTTCCTAGAGAAAACATTGGCATAGTCTTTCTCTTTGCTCAGTCGAATCATGATATACCTCACATCAAAGATGCCAAATTTCCAATTGCCAACCAACTTCAACCTATTAATGTATTTCTTTACACCCTTAATTATAGGACGTCTAAAAATTGTGAACTTTGGAGGTTTTGCAAACCTATCAGTATCAGCCTCATAAATAAAGATAGTTGTCTTTCCCTTCTTTCTACCTGCGTTTCTTAACAAAATTATGTTACTTTCAATTGCATCATAAAAATCTTTTGGAAAGATAAGTTATTTGCTTCAAAACCTTGAGGAGGAGCCNTCTCTGATGCAGTCTATAAATCCATCATGACTAGCCCAAGAATTAAAAAAATCTAAAGGAAGAGTGCATTGGTTTGTGGTTATGATCTGACCCAGTACTAGGCAAGTGCGTCACTTCAAAAAACATGAAGCTTTACAGCCATATAAAGTTTGCAAGAATCCTATCCATTCTCCTCTGTACCTTCCTTCTCCTTCAAGTAAATTGTGGGAACATTGAATCCCAAATCAAGAAGACCAGCTTACTCAATAACATTATTGAATTTAANAAAGAAGACTATGTCAAGATCTTCTCAATGAAATACATTACAATTGATGGAAACTATATGAAGTTGCTTAAGTGGTATCCTAATTTTGAACCAAGCCAAGAACCAGCAATAGTTTCAATTCAGTTTAAGTTATCAGGTGTTAAACAACACTTTTTCAACCATCAAGTTCTTTACTCCATTGGGGCTACAATTGGGAGAACTATGAAATTAAACATACCTACTTTCATTCTCACAAGGTCATCTATTTCTAGGATCCTTATGGAGAGAGATATTACCTTACTAGAAGTTGAAGAAATTTTGCTTGGAGCTGAACATGATGGGTATTAGCTTGTCATGGAACAAAGACCATTTGGGCACATACTAGACAAATATTTTAGGCACCACCCCAATGTGAGACCTAACAGTCTAGTGCACCTTGATTTAAACACTGATTTGGCTCACCAAACTACTCAAGAACCATTTATTCCAACTGTTGTTAAGGTGGAAGATGGAACTATGGAGGATACTGCTATTGCTTCAATTGAACCTGATGGAAACCCATCTCTAATCAAGCCTACTGAGATTCTTGATCCCTCTTTGGTTATCAAAGCTACTAATAAATTGGTTTTAGCAAATGATGTCCCAATAACTTTGGAACCACTTATTACTGAAGAAGTGGTTGTTCAAGTATTGAAGGACTATCATGATCAAGGTGTGAAGCAGAATGAAACAACTCTGCAATTTATAGATCAACATAACCCACCCCCTAGGGCGAGTTCTCCATTGAATATTCACTAACTGGCCAGATGGAACAAGCACTGGAAGATGAATGGTAGGTTAAAAAAGCTAAAAAGAAGAAAAAGGGAATGTTAGAACTCGGGAATTTAAAGGATGACAGCTTGATAGTTTTTGGTGGAAGCCCAAATAATAGTTTTTTGTTGGACTTCCTCCCTACAGCCAGGGGGAGGAGGAGAGGAAACCCACCCACCATGATTAACCCCCTCTCTTCTTGCTCTATAAGTTTTCTCTTTGTCTCAGTGTCTTATCACCCACCTAATATATCACACTCTGGTGGTGGTGTTATCGGTGGTTCAATCCCGCTTTTTAGAGTTGTTATTCTCGGCTTTATTCTGAAGGCAAGTTTTGATGTTATCCATTTTGGTATTTCAAATTTTATTTCATTTTTGGTGTTATCGGTGGCTGTAATCTGTGTTCTGATGGTGTTATTGTTCATTGCAACCCACATTCAGGCGGTGTTATCCCCTATTTTTTGTTCAAAACTCGTAGCTTGATGTATGTTGGCTTTATCTGCGGTACTGTCCCACTATATGCCAGTAATATTGGTGGTTATAATCTGTGTTCTGATGGTCTATTTCTCGCCTTATCACCTGGTGGTGTTCTTCACATGCTTATCCTGCTGTATGTCATCAACATATATTTGGTTAAACTACTGAAATGGATGATCATCACCAATAATTACTGCTTTGATTTTTTGATACTAAACTATTTTGGAAGAATTTTTTGGGTATACATGCAAATTTTTTTTGATATTTTACGTCGGATTTGTATGTCAGTGATTGGGACCTCAAGGATGAGTAATNATGAAGTTGCTTAAGTGGTATCCTAATTTTGAACCAAGCCAAGAACCAGCAATAGTTTCAATTCAGTTTAAGCTATCTGGTGTTAAACAACACATTTTCAACCATCAAGTTCTTTACTCCATTGGGGCTACAATTGGGAGACCTATGAAATTAAACATACCTACTTTCATTCTCACAAGGTCATCTATTTCCAGGATCCTTGTGGAGAGAGATATTACCTTAGTAGAATTTGAAGAAATTTTGCTTGGAGCTGAACATGATGGGTATTAGCTTGTCATGGAACAAAGACCATTTGGGCACATACTAGACAAATATTTTAGGCACCACCCCAATGTGAGACCTAACAGTCTAGTGCACCTTGATTTAAATACTGATTTGGCTCACCAAACTACTCAAGAACCATTTATTCCAACTGTTGTTAAGGTGGCAGATGGAACTATGGAGGATACTGCTATTACTTCAATTGAACCTGATGGAAACCCATCTCTAATCAAGCCTACTGAGATTCTTGATCCCTCTTTGGCTATCAAAGCTACTAATAAATTGGTTGTAGCAAATGATGTCCCAATAACTTTGGAACCACTTATTACTAAAGAAGTGGTTGTTCAAGTATTGAAGGACTATCATGATCAAGGTGTGAAGCAGAATGAAACAACTCTGCAATTTATAGATCAACATAACCCACCCCCTGGGGTGAGTTCTCCATTGAATATTCACTAAGTGGTCAGATGGAACAAGCACTGGAAGATGAATGGTAGGTTAAAAAAGCTAAAAAGAAGAAAAAGGGAATGTTAGAACACAAGAATTTAAAGGATGACAGCTTGATAGTTTCGGGTGGAAGCCCAAATAATAGTTTTTTGCTGGACTTCCTCCCTACAGCCAGGGGGAGGGGGAGAGGAAACCCACCCACCATGATTAACCCCCTCTCTTCTTGCTCTATAAGTTTTCTCTTTGTCTCA
The DNA here is from genome assembly GCA_002079205.1 of Phalaenopsis hybrid cultivar. NCBI lineage: Eukaryota > Viridiplantae > Streptophyta > Magnoliopsida > Asparagales > Orchidaceae > Phalaenopsis > Phalaenopsis hybrid cultivar. The sequence continues at coordinate 128,972 of JXCR01130972.1, read as the reverse complement.
GTGTCTTATCACTCACCTAATATGTCACACTGGTGGTGGTGTTATCGGTGGTTCAATCCCGCTTTTTAGAGTTGTTATTCTCGGCTTTATTCTGAAGGCAAGTTTTGGTGTTATCCATTTTGGTATTTCCAATTTTATTTCATTTTTGGTGTTATCGGTGGTTGTAATCTGTGTTCTGATGGTGTTATTGTTCATTGCAACCCACATTCAGGCGGTATTATTCCCTATTTTTTGTTCAAAACTCGCAGCTTGATGTATGTTGGTTTTATCTGCGGTACTGTCCCACTATATGCTAGTAATATTGGTGGTTATAATATGTGTTCTGATGGTCTATTTCTCGCCTTATTACCTGGTGGTGTTCTTCACATGCTTAACCTGCTGTACGTCTTCAACATATATTTGGCTAAACTACTGAAATGGATGATCATCACCAATAATTACTACTTTGATTTTTTGATACTAAACTTTTTTGGAAGAATTTTTTGGGTATACATGCAAATTTTTTTTGATATTTTATGTCGGATTTGTATGTCAGTGATTGGGACCTCAAGGATGAGTAAANATATATATATATATATATATATATATATATATATATATATATATATATATATATATATATATATGCAAAAAACACCTCATAGGCCAACTTACAATAGTTTCAGCCTCCAATGCAACCTTAGCAGCAGTAGGGGATTGAAAATACAATAAACAATTGCCTTGTCACTCCTTGAAAACATTAGACTTCAATGTTGGAAGAAGTTGTGATGATTTGAAACCTTGCACTTCATTTACTTCTTGCTTTGGCAAATAAAGATGTTAATACCTATTATGAGAACATGTAAGATCTAAGATGGTATTGTCTCAGTCAAAAAATGGTTAGAAACACATATTAGTTTCATGAATTAGAATGTAGTTCATGGGTGCAAATAATTAGGGAAATAAACTTTTCAAGGGTGTAGTGTTAGATGACTTTATNACCTTGCACTTCATTTACTTCTTGCTTTGGCAAATAAAGATGTTAATACCTATTATGAGAACATGTAAGATCCAAGATGGTATTGTCTCAGTCAAAAAATGGTTAGAAACACATATTAGTTTCATGAATTAGATGTAGTTCATGGGTGCAAATAATTAGGGAAATAAACTTTTCAAGGGTGTAGAGTTAGATGACTTTAGATTGAAAGGCTAAAGCCCCTAATTTGATTTATTATTTTAGGTTTTGATACTAGATGTTAGCCCCCAGGTGGAGGGAGAAGAGGGAACTCAAGGGTGAGATCTGGTATCTTCCCTACCTAACTAGTCTTCATGTCTATTCAAACCATATATTAGTCAATGTTCTTTATAACATCTCTTGTAAAGGCAAATAATATTATTGCTCCTTTTTGGCACAACACATTTAGCATACTTCCACATCATAATTTTTGTACTTATTACTGATTCATGATAAGGAAAAAGATATTTTACTTATATAACCTTCATCTAGCAAATATTTTGTTAAGTTAATTAGTTGCTTACTTTATTTTCATATAACAAAAATTACAAAAAGAATCTAATTTTAATTCCTATTATAGCCTCTTAAGTTTAAGTAAGAATATTTTGCTAAGCAAATTTTGTCAACTAAACTTTCTAGTTTTCTTAACTACATATTGATAATGTTCTCTGTGGATTTGATATTTGGGGCTTAATAAAAAAGTCTTATATTGCTCGATAACGATATGTATACTTGCGTAGTATCCTATATTTAAATATTATNAATTTGATTTATTATTTTAGGTTTTGATACTAGATGTTAGCCCCCAGGTGGAGGGAGAAGAGGGAACTCAAGAGTGAGATCTGGTATCTTCCCTACCTAACTAGTCTTCAAGGCTATTCAAACTATATATTAGTCAATGTTCTTTATAACATCTCTTGTAAAGGCAAATAATATTATTGCTCCTTTTTGGCACAACACATTTTAGCATACTTCCACATCATAATTTTTATACTTATTACTGATTCATGATAAGGAAAAAGATATTTTACTTATATAGCCTTCATCTAGCAAATATTTTGTTAAGTTAATTAGTTTCTTACTTTATTTTCATATAACAAAAATTACAAAAAGAATCTAATTTTAATTCCTATTATAGCCTCTTAAGTTTAAGTAAGAATATTTTGCTAAATAAATTTGTCATCTAAACTTTCTAGTTTTCTTAACTGCATATTGATAATGTTCTCTGTGGATTTGATATTTGGGGCTTAATAAAAAAGTCCTATATTACTTGATAAGGATATGTATACTTGCGTAGTATCCTATATTTAAATATTTAAATTGTATTTTTATTTGTTTCATAGTGGAAAACTTAATTAGCTTCTGCTTTGGATCAAGTTTTTGACTTTATTGTAAATTAAGAATAACTATTAATGAAATTAAACATACGTACATCGCATTTTACATCTATATAGAAAGTCGGGATTACGTTTTTGGTGCNGTTTCATAGTGGAAAACTTAATTAGCTTCTGCTTTGGATCAAGTTTTTGACTTTATTGTAAATTAAGAATAATTATTAATGAAATTAAACATACGTACATCGCATTTTACATCTATATAGAAAGTTGAGATTAAGTTTTTGGTGTCATTGCAGGGGAAGTAAGCAAAATTACAAAAATTTTCAAGAGAAGTTTTTAGAAAGCAAAAATTTCTATTCTTACAAAAACTTATTTAAACTTTACGATTTATTATAAGAATATTGTAGTTTTATTTTCATATATTAAGTTCTTATTTGTGTGTTATTATTTTATTTTACTTTTTTGTGTTTTATAGTAATGTATGTGTAGTTCAAGTTCCACAGGACTTGTGCCTAAGATTCTGAATTAGAAAGAACTATTAGAAAAATTAAAAAACTACTAAAATTTTTTAAGAAATGACAAATCAAAATAATCCAAATATTGAGGAATTTAGACCTTTAAGAGATTATGCAAACCCTATTGTGGATAAACTTCATTGTAGTATTCAAAAACCCAATTGTAGTGGCTAATTTATTTGAGCTTAAATTTGCTATTATCCAAATGGTATCAAATAATCAGTTTAAGGGAGCACCAACGGAAGATCCAAATTTACATCTTGCTAATTTTCTAGAATTATGGGTTATATTTAAATTTGATGGTGTACCAGATGATTCTATTAAACTTATATTATTTCCTTACTTACTAAGGGATAAAGCTAAGATATGGTTACATTCGTTATCACCTGGATCTATCAGAACTTGGAGTGATTTAGCGCATAAATTCCTTGCCAAACATTTTTCACCATCAAAAACTGCAAAGCTTAGAAATGATATTACATCTTTTAGTCAGTTTGAAGGGGAATCTATTTATGAAGCTTAGGAAAGATTTAAAAAAATCTTAAGAAAGTGTCCACACTATGCTATATTAGATTGGTTAACAATTCAAACATTTTACAATGGATTAGTGGGATCTCTTAGATCTATTATCGATGCTGCTGCTGCTGGTTCATTGATGTCAAAACCATTTCATGACGCTTATGCTTTAATTGAAGAAATGTCTACCAATAATTTTGAATGCCATTTGAAAGGGTAAATCTTAAGAAAGTAGCCAATTTTAATGAAATTGATGCTTTTGCTATGTTAGCAAATCAAGTTGCTGCAATTTCAAGAAAGTTAGACCAATTTGGAATGAATTTTTTTCAACCAATTTCCATAATTGAGTAGAATTCATTAGGCCAAATGACAGATTCTCAAGCATCATTAGAGACTTGAATGCCATAAATAATAAGCACAATAACCCATATTCAAATTATTATAATCCAGGTTGGAAGAACCATCCTAACTTTAACTGGAACAATACTTCGGGTGGTAATAATCAGTAATGGGGGAACAATAAAGTAAACCCATTGGGAACCAGAAACAATCAAGGGAAAAGTAATTATAGACCTTCTTATCCTCTAGTTTTTAACAGTAATCCAAAATTTAAGAAGAAGAAATTATTTATAAAAGAAGTGGTGTTACAAATGGGAAATCAATTACAAAGTTAAGGAGCTACAATTAGAAATATTAAGAATCAATTAGGACAAATAGAAAATTCATTAAGTAATAGATCCCAAGGAACATTTCCTAGTAACATAGAAGTAAATCTAAACTACCAGAATAAAGAGCAAATTCAAAAAGAGACTAAAGTAGAGAGAGAAGAGATTAAATAAAAAAAGGAGGATGCTCATAAAGGTTTAAAGAGACCTATTTCTCTACTTAAAAGTTGATTTAGAATAACCACCACCTCCATTTCCTCAGAGGCTCCGCCAACAAAAGTTGGATAAGCAATTTTTAAAATTTCTGGAAATTTGTAAGAAGCTTACAATTAACATTTCATTTGCTAAAGCCTTAGAACAAATGTCAAGCTATCTGAAGTTAATGAAGGATATTCTTAATAGGAAAAGAAAGTTTGAAGATAATGAAACTGTTGCACTTAGTGAGGAGTGCAATGCTATAATCCAGAAAAAGCTTCTTGAAAAGCTTAAAGATCCTGGTAGCTTTATAATTCCATGTACAATAGTTGTGTAATAGGAGACATATTTAATGAGAAAGCTTTATGTGTTTTAGGAGCAAGAATCAACCTTATGCCATTATTAATATTTAAGAGATTGATATTAAAAGAAATATCCTCTACTACTGTAACACTGCAGCTAGCAGATCTTTCAATAACATATCATAAAGGATTAATAGAAGATGTCCTAGTGAAAGTGGATCAATTTATCTTTCCTGATGATTTCATTGTGCCACATATAGAGGAAGATAAGAAGATACCTATCATTTTGGGGAGACCTTTCCTAGAAATAGGAAGAGCGATGACAAATGTGCAGAAATGAGAATTAATTATGCGCGTCAATGATCAAATAGTTATATTTAATATTTTTAAATCAATGAAACACTTTGAAAAAGGTAAATATGATGAATGTTATAGAATGGTTGTGATAAGATATTTAGATGAATGTTGTTTCAAAATAACTAATGATAAAAATTTTGAATTTAAAGAGTTGGAACACGAACAAGATGAGGAATTAAATCAATATGAAGATTTATATAAGGAAGACTCAAATTATGATCAAGAAAGTTTTGAAGTTTTGGACATGATAGAAGAAGATACAACCTTTTGTCCATGAATTGAAAAACCTCTTGAGTTTTAGTTGAAGTTACTTTCTCAAAATTTGAAGTATGCCTTTTTAGGTGATTCATCTACATTACCTATTATAATTTCCTCAAAATTAACTATAGAAGAAGATGAGAGTTTAATTAAAACTTTAAAGAGTTATTAGAAAGCCTTTGGATGGAAAATTGTTGATATAAAAGGAATCAGTACTTCTATTTGTATGCATAGAATTCATATGAAAGAGAATTACAACCCCAGGGCTGATCCTCAAAGGAGATTGAACCCTATTTTGAAAGAAGTTGTTAAGAAAGGAGAAGTGACTGTGAATTTGAATTAATATACAGAGTTAATACCAACAATACAAGTCACAGGATGGTGAATATGCATTGATTATAGAAAATTAAATCTTGCCACTACGAAAGATCATTTTTCACTACCCTTTCTAGATCAAATGTTGGATAGACTAGCTGGGCATAAATACTTTTTTTCCTGCATGGATATACTGATTATCACCAAATATACATAGCTCCTGAGTATCAAGAGAGAACAACTTTTACCAGTCCTTATGGTACATTTGCTTTTAGAAGAATGCCCTTTGGTCTATGTAATTCATGTGCTACATTTCAAAGATGTATGATGGCTATTTTTGTGATTTAATTGAAAAAGGGATTGAAGTTTTTATGGATGATTTTTTATTGTTTTGAACTTCATTTGAATCATGTCTAAAATATTTATCAAAAGTTTTTAAGCGCTGTAAAGAAATAAATTTAGTCCTTATTTGAGAAAAATGCCAATTTATGGTAGAAAGAGGAATAGTTTTGGGACATTAAATTTCAGAAAATGGTATGGAATAGACCCTACAAAAATTCAAGTGATCGCTAATTGACCTCACTCAACTAGTATGAAGGAAATTAGGAGTTTTTTAGGACATGTTGGATTCTTCAGGAGATATGTTAAAGTCTTTTCACAAATTGCTAACCATCTATGCCATTTACATGAAAAAGATATCATTTTTAATTTTGATAAAGAGTTCCTAAAAGCTTTTGAATTATTAAAAGAACAATTAGCCTCTGCACCAATTATTATTTCACCTGATTGGGAAAACTTTTTCAATTTATTTGCGATGCTAGTGATTATGCTATTGGAGCTGTTTAGAATAAAAGCATGATAAGATTTTCAAATTTATATACTATGCAAGTAGAACTCTTAATGATGCTCAAATTAATTATACCCCAACTGAGAAAGAGTTATTAGCTGCAGCATATGCTTTTGATAAATTTAGATCATACTTAATTGAAAATAAATGTATTGTACATATAAATCATTCTGTTGTTAAATACTTAATGAATAGAAGGATGCAAAACTAAGATTAATAAGATGGGTTATTCTTTTGTACGAATTTGACTTTGAAATAGTACATAGGAAGGGAGCTGAGAATCAAATTACTGATATTTTTTTCCATACTTGAATTAATAGAACCACTCAGTTTTGGGAAAAAGAGGTAAATGACATTTTCCAGATGAAGAATTGTTCAATGTTAATGAGTGACGTGTTCCACGTTATGCTGACATTGTGAATTTCATTTTTAGTGATATTATACCCTATGAAATGACATACCAACAGAAGTGAAAATTTTTATCTGAAGTTAAGACTTATTCTTGGGATGACACATTTTTATATAATCAAGGAAGAGAGCTAATTATTCTAAGATGTGTGTCTTTAGAAGAAACTTATGAAATCACCCAAAAATGTCATAATTCTGATTTTGAGGGACATTTTGGTGTTGATAAAACATCATATAAAATCTTACAAACTGGATTTTATTGATCTACAATCTTTAGAGATGTTAACGCTTCTATCAAAACTTGTGATCGATGTCAACGTGTAGGAAATATTTCTAGGAGGAATGAGATGCGAAATCAATTATGTGTTAGAAGTTGAGATATTTGATGTTTGGGGATTAGATTTCTTGGGACCATTTATACCATCTTTCAAAAATTTATATATATTGTTAGCAACAGACTATGTATCCAGAGGGATAAAAGTTGTTGTNACCCTATTGTGGATAAACTTCATTGTAGTATTCAAAAACCCAATTGTAGTGGCTAATTTATTTGAGCTTAAACTTGCTATTATCCAAATGGTATCAAATAATCAGTTTGAGGGAGCACCACCGGAAGAACCAAATTTACATCTTGCTAAATTTCTAGAATTATGTGCTACATTTAAATTTGATGGTGTACCAGATGATTCTATTAGACTTATATTATTTCCTTACTCACTAAGGGATAAAGCTAAGATATGGTTACATTTGTTATCACCTGGATCTATCAGAACTTGGAGTGATTTAGCGCATAAATTCCTTGCCAAACATTTTCCAGAATCAAAAACTGCAAAGCTTAGAAATTATATTACATCTTTTAGTCAGTTTGAAGGGGAATCTATTTATGAAGCTTAGGAAAGATTTAAAAAAATCTTAAGAAAGTGTCTACACTATGTTATATTAGATTGGTTAACAATTTAAACATTTTACAATGGATTAGTGGGATCTCTTAGATCTATTATCGATGTTGCTACTGCTGGTTCATTGATGTCAAAACCATTTCATGACGCTTATGCTTTAATTGAAGAAATGTCTACCAATAATTTTGAATGCCAACTGAAAGGGTAAATCTTAAGAAAGTAGCCAATATTAATGAAATTGATGCTTTTGCTATGTTAGCAAATCAAGTTGCTGCAATTTCAAGAAAGTTATGTCAATTTGGAATGAATTTTTATCAACCAATTTCCATAATTGAGTAGAATTCATTAGGCCAAATGACAGATTCTCAAGCATCATTAGAGACTTGAATGCCATAAATAATAAGCACAATAACCCATATTCAAATTATTATAATCCAGGTTGGAAGAACCATCCTAACTTTAAGTGGAACAATACTTCGGGTGGTAATAATCAGTAATGGGGGAACAATAAAGTAAACCCATTGGGAACCAGAAACAACCAAGGGAAAAGTAATTATAGACCTACTTATCCTCCAGGTTTTAACAGTAATCCAAAATTTAAGGAGAAGAAATTATCTATAAAAGAAGTGGTGTTACAAATGGGAAATCAATTACAAAGTTAAGGAGCTACAATTAGAAATATTAAGAATCAATTAGGACAAATAGAAAATTCATTAAGTAATAGATCCCAAGGAACATTTCCTAGTAATATAGAAGTAAATCCAAACTACCAGAATAAAGAGCAAATTCAAAAAGAGACTAAAGTAGAGAGACAAGAGATTAAATAAAAAAGGAGGATGCTCATAAAGGTTTAAAGAGACCTATTTCTCTACTTAAAAGTTGATTTAGAATAATTACCACCTCCATTTCCTCAGAGGCTCCGCCAACAAAAGTTGGATAAGCAATTTTCAAAATTTCTGGAAATTTTTAAGAAGCTTACAATTAACATTTCATTTGCTGAAGCCTTAGGACAAATGTCAAGCTATCTGAAGTTAATGAAGGATATTCTTAATAGGAAAAGAAAGTTTGAAGATAATGAAACTGTTGCACTTAGTGAGGAGTGCAGTGCTATAATTTAGAAAAAGCTTCTTGAAAAGCTTAAAGATCCTAGTAGCTTTATAATTCCATGTACAATAGTTGTGCAATAGGAGACAGATTTAATGGGAAAGCTTTATGTGTTTTAGGAGCAAGAATCAACCTTATGCCATTATTAATATTTAAGATATTGGGATTAAAAGAAATGTCCTCTACTACTGTAACACTGCAGCTAGCAGATATTTCAATAACATATCATAAAGGATTAATAGAAGATGTCCTAGTGAAAGTGGATCAATTTATCTTTCCTGATGATTTCATTGTGCCACATATAGAGGAAGATAAGAAGATACCTATCATTTTGGGGAGACCTTTCCTAGAAATAGGAAGAGCAATGACAGATGTGCAGAAATGAGAATTAATTATGCGCGCCAATGATCAAATAGTTACATTTAATATTTTTAAATCAATGAAACACTTCAAAAAAGGTAAATATGATGAATGTTATAGAATGGTTGTGATAAGATATTTAGATGAATGTTGTTTCAAAGTAACTAATGATAAAAATTTTGAATTTAAAGAGTTGGAACATGAACAAGATGAGGAATTAAATCAATATGAAGATTTATATAAGGAAGACTCAAATTATGATCGAGAAAGTTTTGAAGTTTTGTACATGATAGAAGAAGATACAACCTTTTGTCCATGAATTGAAAAAACTCCTGAGTTTGAGTTGAAGTTACTTTCTCAAAATTTGAAGTATGCCTTTTTAGGTGATTCATCTACATTACCTATTATAATTTCCTCAAAATTAACTATAGAAGAAGATGAGAGTTTAATTAAAACTTTAAAGAGTTATTAGAAAGCCTTTGGATGGAAAATTGTTGATATAAAAGGAATCAGTACTTCTATTTGTATGCATAGAATTCATTTGAAAGAGAATTACAACCCGAGGGCTGATCCTCAAAGGAGATTGAACCTGATTTTGAAAGAAGTTGTTAAGAAAGGAGAAGTGACTGTGAATTTGAATTAATATACAGAGTTAATACCAACAATACAAGTCACAGGATGGTGAACATGCATTGATTATGGAAAATTAAATCTTACCACTACGAAAGATCATTTTTCACTACCCTTTCTAGATTAAATGTTGGATAGACTAGCTGGGCATAAATACTTTTTTTCCTGGATGGATATACTGATTATCACCAAATATAAATAGCTCCTGAGTATCAAGAGAGAACAACTTTTACCCATCCTTATGGTACATTTGCTTTTAGAAGAATGTCCTTTGGTCTATGCAATGCACGTGCTACATTTCAAAGATGTATGATGGCAATTTTTATGATTCAATTGAAAAAGGGATTTAAGTTTTTATGGATGATTTTTTAGTGTTTTGAACTTCATTTGAATCATGTCTAAAATATTTATCAAAAGTTTTTAAGCGCTGTAAAGAAATAAATTTAGTCCTTATTTGGGAAAAATGCCAATTTATGGTAGAAAGAGGAATAGTTTTGGGACATTAAATTTCAGAAAATGGTATGGAATAGACCCTACAAAAATTCAAGTGATCGCTAATTGACCTCACTCAACTAGTGTGAAGGAAATTAGGAGTTTTTTAGGACATGTTGGATTCTACAGGAGATATGTTAAAGTCTTTTCAAAAATTGCTAACCATCTATGCCATTTACATGAAAAAGATATCATTTCTAATTTTGATAAAGAGTGCCTAAAAGCATTTGAATTATTAAAAGAAAAATTAGCCTCTGCACCAATTATTATTTCACCTGATTGGGAAAACCTTTTCAATTGATTTGCGATGTTAGTGATTATGCTATTGGAGCTGTTTAGAATAAAAGCATGATAAGATTTTTAAATTTATATACTATGCTAGTAGAACTCTTAATGAAGCTCAAATTAATTATACCCCAACTGAGAAAGAATTATTAGCTGCAGTATATGCTTTTGATAAATTTAGATCATACTTAATTGAAAATAAATGTATTGCACATATAAATCATTCTGCTGTTAAATACTTAATGAATAGAAGGATGCAAAACCAAGATTAATAAGATGGGTTATTCTTTTGTACGAATTTGACTTTGAAATAGTAGATAGGAAGGGAGCTGAGAATCAAATTACTGATATTTTTTCCAGACTTGAATTAGTAAAACCACTCAGTTTTGAGAAAAAGAGATTAATGACATTTTCCAGATGAAGAATTGTTCAATGTTAATGAGTGATGTGTTCCACGTTATGCTGACATTGTGAATTTCATTGTTAGCGATATTATACCCTATGAAATGACATACCAACAGAAGTGAAAATTTTTATCTGAAGTTAAGACTTATTCTTGGGATGACACATTTTTATATAATCAAGGAAGAGAGCTAATTATTCTAAGATGTGTGTCTTTAGAAGAAACTTATGAAATCACCCAAAAATGTCATAATTCTGGTTTTGGGGGACATTTTGGTGTTGATAAAACATCATATCAAAATCTTACAAACTAGATTTTATTGATCTACAATCTTTAGAGATGTTAACTCTTCTATCAAAACTTGTGATTAATGTCAACGTGTAGGAAATATTTCTAGGAGGAATGAGATGCGAATCAATTATGTGTTAGAAGTTGAGACATTTGATGTTTGGGGATTAGATTTCTTGGGACCATTTATACCATCTTTCAAAAATTTATATATATTATTAGCAACAGACTATGTATCTAAAGGGATAGAAGTTGTTGCTTTACCTTGATGTGATGCTCAAAGTGTTGCAAAGTTCTAAAGAACAAACATATTTATTAGATTTGGGATGCCAAGAGTAATCATGACTGACGAGGGAAGTTATTTCAGAAATGCAATAATGTAGATGTTATTAAGAAAATATCATATTAACCATAGAATTTCTACTGCTTATCATCCTCAGATAAGTGGTTTAGCTGAATTATCCAATCATGAAATTAAGAGAATATTAGAAAAATCTGTGAATCTAACTAAAATGGATTGGTCAGTCAAACTTGAATATTCTTTGTGGGCTTATACGACTGCATACAAAACTCTTATAAGAATGTCCCCATAAAGACTAATATTTGGGAAAACATGTCACTTACAAGTTGAACTTGAGCATAAAGCATATTGGGCAATTAAATAGTTTAATTACAAATTAAAAGATGATGGTGATAAAATGTTACTACATTTAAATGAGCTTGAAGAGATAAGGAATGAATCTTATGAAAGTGCTAAGATTTACAAGGAAAAGATGAAGATGTGGCATGATCAAAGGATTCTTACTAAAAATTTTTAGCCAGGACAACAATTTTTGCTTTAAAATGCAAAGTTAAGATTATTTCTATGCAAACTTAAGTCCAGGTGGATGGTCCCATTTGTTGTGATGAAAGTTTAGACCTATGGAGCTCTGAATATCAAAGATCCTAAAACTGACAAAATATTCAAATTTAATGGTCACATGCTGAAATCCTACTTTTTAGGTGGCCAACATAAATAGAATGATTTTCTGATGATGGGTCAACCAGAATAAGCATGGGTTATGTCGGGGTGACCAAATTAAACCAAGCGCTCTCTTGGAGTCAACCCATAGTTATCTGTGTTTTCTTATTATTATGATGTTGTGTGTGATTTAGAAAATTCTGGTAGTATTTTTTATTCTATAATAATAATTTAGTGATTATTATAAGACCTTTAAAGATGACTTAGACATGTTAGAACGAGTATTTGGATGCTAAGTTGGCTTGTGCTAAATTCAGCACTGATGCTTAAACACGACGATTAAAAAACATGTGCAAATTTCAATTTTGAGAAGTCTTAACAAAAAATTGGTTATCTTTGATGTGGGATACATTTCGAGGATGTGTCCAGGAGTTATAGGAGAGTTTGGAGCCTATAAATAGAAGGGTTATGTAAGGATTTTTATCAAATTCAATTTTAACCCTAAATCCTTAGTGAAAAAGAGAGAGTTTTGGAAAGATGTCATCTTGTGAGAGTTATTTAGAGAAGAAGGAGGAGGCAATGAGAAAGAAGTTTATTAGCCATAATGCATAAGAGTTATATTACGGTTTCCTTATCATTAGTATCAAAGGGATAGCAGAGAAAATCACTAAAATTGAGGCTAATGTGGCTTCAATTGAAGCAAAAGTGATGGAAGTTAACGCACATCAAAATCAGATGGGATGGAAACTTAAGATGTTGTTTAGTCATACCAATTTTTTAAAAGAAGCAGACAAGGATATTTATCTGAAGAATGACCAAGTTGAAGAAGATTTAACTAGAGTAATTACTCATCATCCGTTCATTCAGATATAATTTCTAAATGCTGAAGGAGAGACTAATGATAGACTAGAATTTTTTCCATCGACTAGAGAATAAAATTAAGTTTTTTGTTTAGTATTTGTGTGTTTAGTGTTTATTGTTAATATTAAGTGTTTTTAGTATGTTATTAATGTTGAAATTGTTTGGTGTTTGTATTAGGAATTTTCTCATCCGAGACTATTTGGATTGAGAATTTATGTATTTGAAAATGTGTGAAATCGTTCGTGAATGAATATAAGTGTTTTGTTTGTGTAAAATTTTTTTATTAATGTGTTTTGAATCAAATTAGATAAGATTGGTGAATCTTCAGTAAGAGGAGAGTTAAGAGGGAAGGAAAAAATATATAAAGTGTTATGAGACCATTTAGGGTTGGTTAACTTAGGCTAGGAGTGCATTTCACTTAAATCAAAAAAATCAAAATTTGTGCACTAGCACCTAAGCGACAAGACCCGCACTTAAGCGCTGTGTAGACCAAAAGACAAGTGCCTATGTGCTAAACCATTCACGCTTAAGTGTCGGTTCATGAAAATCGGTTTGCAAATGGTTTTAAGTAAAAAATTGGGCCAAAAACACCATTTTTGAACCTTGCTTCATCTTCTTCCTCGGACAAATCACAATTTCTATGCTGAGGCTCACCATACTTGAAGATTTCTTGGGCATTTGAGGCAAAAAATTTCTAGATTTAGTATCCTTGTGGTAAGAGCTTCACTTCTATGCAAAAATTTTTAATTTTAACCATGTATTTTGAGCACATTCATGAGCTACCTGAAAATCTCTATTCATTGTAAAAATTTGAGAAAAATCTATGGAAAAGGCATGGATTTGTTATTTTAAGCTTTTAGTAGTTTAGTTTAGTGATTTGGAGCTGAATTTGGAATTTATTTTTAGTTTTATACATTTTTTAGAAAATACACCAAGAATTAAAAGGAGTAAGGGGAAGGCTCCATTTGATTCAAATAAGTTTGTCAGTTCGAGAGCTCAGGATCGATATAGTGATGCACTACAATAGAGAAAATTGATTCTTGAGCGATGTTTTAAAAGTCTGGGAGGAGCTGTTGAAGATTTGATTGTTTACCGCCAGTGGAAGAGATTCTCTTGTTTTTTTGTTGTCGCAATGATTTCTGTTTTGCGGGAGTTATAGGCGAATCTCCCTAAAGCTGAAAAAGGAGTCATGGTGAGGGGAAGATAGTGCCTTTTTTCCCTGAGTTAATTAATAAATTTTATCAATTGTCCCCAAGTAATTTGTGTTTTTATTCGAACTATAGTCCTATTAAGGAGGAGTTAGACGAGATTATTTCATCTTTGACTGTTGGAAGAGCGTTATGGAAGATAACAAATGAAAGAAGCGTAAAATTTTCTGCTTTAAAGTTGGATGCCACTGCAAAGGCATGTCATTATTTTATTTCTGCTCATCAACTGCCAACAAATCATTTGAGTGAAGTGACTCAAGATTGAGCAACCTTGAACTATTGCATTCAACAGTTCAATCCTATTAATATTGGAGCTTTGATTCATGGAGTTATTACCAATTCTGTTGTCATTGCTACTACAACAGGTTTAGGATTTGCATACTTGATCTTTTCTTTATGCGAGCAGGCTAAAGTTAGATTTGACACCTGGAGGAGATCTTACAGCCACTAAAGCCCATTACCAGTGTGAATATGAAATTTTATTCAAATCATTCTATTTTTGGTTGAAGGGGTGGATTCTGTAGTAGTTCTACTGCTTCGACGTCATGAGCTTCTTCTTCACATGCTTCTCCATCACAAGGTTAGACTTTTGGATCTAATTATCATTCATAGTTATTACAGAGGATTTTGGACAATGTCCACAACACTTCGGATAAAATGTCAAACTTAGAACATTTTGCTGATCATATGGATGTGTATATGAAGAGACATAGTGATTATGAAGGTGAATTCAACTTAGCTATGGAAAACATAATGAGAGCTAACCAGGATGTTTTAATTCCTCAATACCCTATATATCCACCATATGAGTCTGCAGTTGTTTAGCGTAGTGACGATAGTGATGAAAAGGAGAATGATGATTAGTTAGGTTTTCTAGTTTTTTTTTATGTTTTTTTTAGCATAGGAGTTGTTATGAACTGTTGTTAGTGCAGTTGGTCTGTACTTTGTGTTTTGTTTTTAGTTGTTATTGTTGAGACTGCTATGTTTTGTTTCATACATCTACTGTAATAAATTTATATTTTGTGAATAGATATTATGTTTGTGTGGTAGTAATTCTGATAATTGTGTTGTTTAATGTATTTAGTTAGTCTTTGTTTAACTTAATTTTGGATCTTAAGAAGGTTTAGAGTCTAGCTAACTTTTTACTTTAAAAAGGTGCATGTTTAAAATTTTCAATTTACTACCAGTTATTTTCCTTTATGTTATCGTTATGTATGTTTGTTAGTGTGTTTGTTTGCTTTTATGTTATACTCCACAACATAGAAGTCCAATGAATATCTACATGTTAAGTAAATAAAAATTTTATCAATTTAAATTTTTACTCTAGTTTTAATTTTTGTACTTGCATATTTAGGATATAAAAATTCATGTTATCATGTTAAATTTTAGTTTTCATTCCTGTCAATATTTATATGATGCTAAAATGTCTTAATTTTTATTAAAAAATATAAGTTTGTGGGAGGGATGAAAAATTTTCTAAAGAACTTAAAAATTTATTTGTTCTCAAATGTATTTCAAATAAATTTAATTTTGATTTGAAGAAAAATGATCGAGTATTAGAAGTTATATTCGGGAAGTAAAGTTTTGAATATAGAAATGAGTAAGAGAATTAAGTTAAAATTTATAGTAATGAAGAAAAACTTAAAGTTAAAAATTTTTAGTCTGGAAAATTCAAAATATAGTCTAACTATCTTTAGTAGGAAAAATTGTAATTTTGAAAAATTAAGAAGATTTTTATTTTTATTTTCAAAACTTAAAATTTATTTTATTAAAATTAATTTTCAAAGCTATTATTATGTTTTTAAGTGAAGGAAAAATATGAACTCTTTGCTTTGGGAAAGGAAGAGTGGGATTCAAAATAATTAAAGACTTATCTAGATATAGTAATCCTCGCCTGAAAAGAAAAAGAAAAGAAAAAGAAAAAGAAAAGAAAAAGAAAAGAAAAAGAAAAGAAAAGAAAAGGAAAATGAAAAAGAAAAAGAAAAGAAAAATTGAAAAAGGGATGAGAAGCTTAAGGATTAGTGCCTAATCAAAAATTGGTTCCAGATCTGATCTTTTTAAAGTATAAGACTTGAGAAACTCTTAAGCTTAAGGACATAATATAGTAAGTAAATTATACTTAATAAAAATTTTTAGGTGAAGAAGATAAAATACCAAAACTCTATATTTGGAGAATCTACAATATTTCTGATCTAGATAGAAACTCATATTTTAATATTTCTTAACTTTAAAAAGTTCTAAACTCTAAGTTGGTCTCATTTACTAATATTCTTTCTAAATTGGACTATTATATTTCTACATCCAAAATTTTGGTAACTCCTAAGGAAACTCACATACATCATCTACTTATGTTGGTTTTTAAAGATAGAAGGGTTACTTGAGGAAAACTAACATTTTAAGTTTTGGGGATTTTGATACACCTATAATAAATAGTGTTTTTATACACATTTTATACCTACTTTTGAGATATTGCACTTAAATGAAAGCTATTGTGCATTTTTCTTTCAAGTACAATCAAATGGATGAAGAATGCTAAAAGGAGTGAAAAAGGGTCAAATTTGGTGCGAAAATAAAGAAAGTTGCAAAAATGAACTGGGGCGCCTGGGCGCCCAGGTCTGATGCCTACGCACTAGAGGCTCACGCCTAAGCACTAGGTACCCCACGCTTAAGCACCAGAAGCAGTTATTTGATGATTCATTGAATTTAGACAAATTTTTTAAGAGGTTTTTGAAGCAACCCTTGGTAAAAACGTGAAAAATGTCCTATGGACACAAAAATTCATTCAATTAGCTTTTGAGGAGGAAACTTCTAGAAGATTCATTGAATGGATACAATTTTGAAGGGACACCAAGGAACCTTTTGGATTTTTATTAGAGAAGAATTGGATCATGAAACCCAACCGCTAGAGGCCAACCACCCATCAGATTTTACAACCATCATCCATCCAAGCCGCTGCCCATCGCTGTTGTCGACCTCTTTCTTTTTATTTTGAATGTAAGTTTGTATTGTGAGTGAAGGAAGAGAATTTAAAGGAACTTCAAGTCATTTTGTGGAGAACATTTGAGATAAGTATTTATCTTCGTAACTACACTTGGTTTTAATCTAGATTTCTTGTTTTTGTGCATGATTTCTACTTTTAAACTCATGTGTGTTTGTGTTTTCTCCATGGATTATGAGTAGTTTTCTTTATCTTTTTCCTTAAAATGATAAGTGATTAAGTGTTTAAGGGATTTTGTGTGAAGTATTAGACTTCAATGTTAGAAGAAGTTGTGATGATTTGAAACCTTGCACTTCATTAACTTCTTGATTTTGCCAATTAAGATGTTAATACCTGTTATGAGAACATGTAAGATCCGAGATGGTATTATCTCAGTCAATAAATGGTTAGAATCACATATTGATTTCTTAAATGAGAATGTAGTTCATGGAGTTGAGTTCAAATAAATAGGAAAATAATTTTTTCAAAGGTGTAGAATTAGAGGACTTTAGAGTGACAGGCTGTTGACCTCACTCTTGGTTGAGGTTTAGTTTGCCCTCTTTAGCAGCCTAGGGTTTAGCCTTAGGACTTTCCTGATGACTATTCCTAGAAAACTAGAAAAGGAACCCTCACCATTAGAAATTCTAAACTCTTCCTTCCTCAACTTGAAGTTCCACATATTGGTCCTAGCCTCTAGCACTTAGTAGATGGGGTCAGTGTGGAGGATCTTAAGGAGAGTCCCCGTAAGACTGCTTGACCTTAGAGTTGACCCTGGGTGTTGGTCTGGAGCTAGTACACTCACTTACTTTCACTATCAACTAGATCCACTCACAACTCTAAACCCAAAATTGTTGACTTTGATCCCTTGATCTTTTGGGAGACTCGTGTAGATAGTCCCCTAGACCCACTAGCCCTAGGCTAGGGTTTAGCTAAGGCCTATGCATAGAGGACCCAAATGGGGATTTCATTGGTCCATAGCTCATATAAGGTGGTTGGCTCTCCAATTCCACCAAAATATCCAACTTGGCGTTTTGCCCACAAATCTATGCAAATTATTTAAATGCCCTTGAAACCCTAAATTTGACCAAAATTCCCAAATTCATTGAAAATACCCAAACTTATTCAAAAATCATTTCAAACCATTTTAAAATACCCAAATTGCCCAAATCCACCAAAAAATTCCAAAATTACCAAAATACCCTCAAATTTGCCAAAATTACAAAAATACCCATAGCACTCCAAACTTTCCCAAAACAACATAAATCACTTCAAATGTCTCCAAAATGACATTGGACCCTTCAATTGAACCCAATTTGACCATTTTGACCCAAAACCCCAAATTGCCTTTAAAGGCCCAATTTACCCAAATTCACTTCAAATGTCCAAACCAATTTAGCCCCAATTCCCTTCAATTTCAGTCCTAAACCCAAATTCAACCTTCATATGATCAATCCAAACTAAATCCATGCCTAATTGACCCATGCTTTGAGCTCAATTTTGATCCAAGTCAAAAAACCCCAATTTTGACCCTATGACTTGATCTCACCTAATTGAACCA
The DNA here is from genome assembly GCA_002079205.1 of Phalaenopsis hybrid cultivar. Lineage (NCBI taxonomy): Eukaryota > Viridiplantae > Streptophyta > Magnoliopsida > Asparagales > Orchidaceae > Phalaenopsis > Phalaenopsis hybrid cultivar. Next base: position 110,237 of record JXCR01130972.1, on the reverse strand, counting down.
TATGATCTATTCAATTGCAACAATTGAATCCTAAAATTTTCATAAAAATCCTACAATCTAAATTGGATCTTCAATTGGCATTGCTCAAGCCTCCATTTCACTCAATTTCAACCCAAACTCAAAATCCCCAAATTTGCTCTAAATTGGCTATGTCTCCCAATTCCAACAAATTGAATGCCCTAACCCCAAAATTGGCACCCAATTGATATTGAGAACTCTTCATGACACTCCTATAGATCATTTTGAACAATTAATTTGGACTTAGCCCAACCTTAGCCCATCCTTAGCCCAACCTAGACCCAAGTCTAACTCAACACCCCTAAATTGACCAAATGCCCATAATCGTCCCAATTGAACCTCCAAACCAACTGAAAATCACTCAAAATCTCTTATAAACCTCTTATGACAATCATCTACACAATATTAATCAATCAGTTGTGCTCAATGTCATGGCTAGCCTAACCTAAACCCAACTTTAGCCATTTTGACTCAAATTGAACCCATGCACCAAAATTGACTTACCCGCGCCTAAGCCACCAAATTAATTACACCACGACCACCACATACTCTCTATGAACCAGGATAAACCCACCTAAACTAGACAATATGAGCTATGGACCAATGGTCTCGTGATTTAGGTGATTTCACCCCATATTTTTCCTAAACTCAAATATCTTGGACATCATAACTTACCCTTAGGAGTTATCCATCATTAAACACCCTCTGGCCTCCCTGAGCCAAGAAGTGACCATACCCTGGCTAGCCACCTCCTCAGCCACTGGAAACAGCCAGCCCAAGGGATCCCCAAGTGGCCAAGACCCAAAATTAAACCTCCCTGACTTGGCTCACTCCCATTGGCCATTAGAGCCTTTCTTCCCTCCACCTCAACAAGCTTTACCATCCAATTCCCAACTCTAAGCTCCACCAGACAGCCATGGCTATAAGTGGAGTCTTCACGACCAAGGAAGAGAGTACTTGAAACCTTAAGGAAACTTTGCCAAAATCTCATCAGAGCTTCTCTAAACCATCCCAAGTGCAATCCCCTTGCTCTCAGTTACTGATAGCCACCCCTTAGAGAAAATTTATCCACTAAAATTTCCCCTAAAACAAGGACAAATCTCTCTACTCCACCACAGTGCACCAAATATCAATTAATTGTGCACACACCATCCTCACAGTGAAAGAGGCTAATTCCCCACAAAATCCCCCTACAAAATAGCCTCTAACATAGCTCTAAACCAACACTTGAAATCCACCTTGGTCGAAATCATACGTAGACAATTCACCAAAGCTTGAGACTTCATCCAGAGGTTCATTGGATCCAATCAAAGCTACCACAACCATCTGATTGAGGCCTCCCCTCTCAGACAAAGGTATTGAACCTCAACCCTAATCCTATTTTATTTTGATTCTCCATTTGTAATGGCTTGATTTCATACATGATTAACCATATAGATGTGTTCATCTAGAGTAGATGAAGGTTTAGAAATAAACCCCATGAAATTTGGTTGAGTCTAGTAGAAGATCTTAAGGTTTTAGTGTGAATAGGGGAGATTAATGTTTAAATGCCTAAACTTCAAAAATCCATATCTTCCTCTAGAAAAATCATAAAAATAAAAAAAAATATGCTATTTCTCAGTGAACAGGAGAGATTAATGTTGACTAAAAATAAAATTATTTTCTTATTCCCAGGTTTTTAATGAATTAAATACCCTTTGTGGTATTTCAATCCTCAAGAATTAAATATTACTCACCATGGCTTGAAATTCTGCTGGTTCATTCTTTTTTACAGAGGCCATGTCTTCTGATTTTTCCATGCTTAGAGGTCATCTCTATGCTTTTAGACCAAACTTTCAAGCTAAGGTGACCATTTGGCTATTCTAATTACATAAATAAAAATATCATTAGAAAAATTATGGGAATATTTTTAGTAGGTTTTCTTTGGTCAGAGNTTGCTACTACTTATCATCCTCAGATAAGTGGTTTAGCTGAATTATCCAATCATGAAATTAAGAGAATATTAGGAAAATCTGTGAATCTAACTAAAATGGATTGGTCAGTCAAACTTGACTATGCTTTGTGGGCTTATACGACTGCATACAAAACTCTTATAAAAATGTCCCCATATAGACTAATATTTGCGAAAACATGTCACTTACAAGTTGAACTTGAGCATAAAGCATATTGGGCAATTAAATAGTTTAATTACAAATTAAAAGATGATGGTGATAAAATGTTACTACATTTAAATGAGCTTGAAGAGATAAGGAATGAATCTTATGAAAGTGCTAAGATTTACAAAGAAAAGATGAAGATGTGGCATGATCAAAGGATTCTTACTAAAAATTTTTAGCCAGGACAACAATTTTTGCTTTACAATGCAAAGTTAAGATTATTTCTAAGCAAACTTAAGTCCAGGTGGATGGGCCCATTTGTTGTGATGAAAGTTTAGACCTATGGAGCTCTGGATATCAAAGATCCTAAAATTGACAAAATATTCAAATTTAATGGTCACAGGCTGAAATCCTACTTTTTAGGTGACCAACATAAATAAAATGATTTTCTGATGATGGGTCAACCAGAATAAGCACTGGTTACGTCGAGGTGACAAAATTAAACCAAGCACTCTCTTGGAGGCAACCCATAGTTATCTGTGTTTTCTTATTGTTATGATGTTGTGTGTGATTTAGAAAATTCTGGTAGTATTTTTTATTCTATAATAATTTAGTGATTATTTTAAGACCTTTAAAGATGACTTAGACATGTTAGAACAAGTATTTGGATGTTAAGTTGGCCTGTGTTAAATTGAGCACTGGTGCTTAAGCGCGACGATTAAAAAACATGTGCAAATTTCAATTTTGAGAAGTCTTAACAAAAAATTGGTTATCTTTGATGTGGGATACAGTTCGAGGATGTGTCCAAGAGTTATAGGAGAGTTTGGAGCCTATAAATAGAAGGGTTATGTAAGGATTCTTATCAGAATTCAATTTTAACCCTAAATCCTTAGTAAAAAAGAGAGAGTTTTGGAAAGATGTCATCTTGTGAGAGTTATTTAGAGAAGAAGGAGGAGGTAATGAGAAAAAAGTTTATTAGCCAAAATGCATAAGAGTTATATTACGGTTTCCTTGTCATTAGTATCGAAGGGATAGCAGAGAAAATCACTAAAATTGAGGCTAATGTGGCTTCAATTAAAGCAAAAGTGATGGAAGTTAACGCGCATCTAAATCAGATGGGATGGAAACTTAAGATGTTGTTTAGTCATACCAATTTTATAAAAGAAGCAGACAAGGATATTTAACTTTACGGTTTCCTTGTCATTAGAACAAGTATTTGAATAACCAAGTTGAAGAAGATTTAACTAGAGTAATTACTCATCATCCGTTCATTCAGATATACATTCTAAATGCTGAAGGAGAGACTAATGATAGACCAGAATTTGTTCCATCGACTGGAGAATAAAATTAAGTTTGTTGTTTAGTATTTGTGTGTTTAGTGTTTATTGTTAATATTAAGTGTTTTTAGTATGTTATTAATGTTGAAATTGTTTGGTGTTTGCATTAGGAATTTTCTCATCCGAGACTATTTGGATTGAGAATTTATGTATTTGAAAATGTGTGCAATCGTTTGTGAATGAATATAAGTGTTTTGTTTGTGTAAATTTTTTTTATTAATGCGTTTTGAATCAAATTAGATAAAATTGGTGAATCTTCAGTAAGAGGAGAGTTAAGAGGGAAGGAAAAAATATATAAAGTGTTATGAGACCATATAGGGTTGGTTAACTTAGGCTAGGAGTGCATTTCACTTAAATAAAAAAAATCAAAATTTGTGCACTAGCACCTAAGCGGCAAGACCCGCACTTAAGCGCTGCGTAGACCAAAAGACAAGTGCCTAAGCACTAAACCATTCACGCTTAAGTGTCAGTTCATGAAAATCGGTTTGCAAATGGTTTTAAGTAAAAAAATGGGCCAAAAACACCATTTTTGAACCTCGCTTCATCTTCTTCCTCGGACAAATCACAATTTCTATGCTAAGGCTCACCATACTTGAAGATTTCTTGGGCATCTAAGGCAAAAAAATTTCTAGATTTAGTATCCTTGTGGTAAGAGCTTCACTTCTATGCAAAAATTTTTAATTTTCATCATGTATTTTGAGCACATTCATGAGCTACCTGAAAATCACTATTCATGGTAAAAATTTGAGAAAAGCTATGGAAAAGGCATGGATTTATTAGTTTAAGCTTTTAGTAGTTTAGTTTAGTGATTTGGAGTTGAATTTGGAATTTATTTTTAGTTTTATACCTTTTTTAGAAAAGACACCAAGAATTAAAAGTAGTAAGGGGAAGGCTCCATTTGATTCAAATAAGTTTGTCAGTTCGAGAGCTCAGGATCGATACAGTGATGCACTATTATAGAGAAAATTGATTCTTGAGCGATGTTTTAAAAGTCTGGGAGGAGCTGTTGAAGATTTGATTGTTCACCGCCAGTGGAAGAGATTCTCTTATTTTTTTGTTGTCGTAGTGATTTCTGTTTTGCGGGAGTTCTAGGCGAATCTCCCTGAAGCTGAAAAAGGAGCCATGGTGAGGGGAAGATAGTGCCTTTTTCCCTGAGTTAATTAATCAGTTTTATCAATTGCCCCCAAGTAATTTGTGTTTTTATTCGAACTATAGTCCTATTAAGGAGGAGTTAGAGGAGATTATTTCATCTTTGACTGTTGGAAGAGGGTTATGGAAGATAACAAATGAAAGAAGCATAAACTTTTCTGCTTTAAAGTTGGATGCCACTGCAAAGGCATGTCATTATTTTATTTCTGCTCATCAGCTGCCTACAAATCATTTGAGTGAAGTGACTCGAGATTGAGCAACCTTGAACTGTTGCATTCAACAGTTCAATCCTATTAATATTGGAGCTTTGATTCATGGAGTTATTACCAATTCTGTTGTCATTGCTACTACAGCAGGTTTAGGATTTGCATACTTGATCTTTTCTTTATGCGAGCAAGCTGAAGTTAGATTTGACACCTGGAGGAGATCTTACAGCCACTAAAGCCCATTACCAGTGTGAATATGAAATTTTATTCAAATCATTCTATTTTTGGCTGGAGGGGTGGATTCTGTAGTAGTTCTACTGCTTCGACGTCACGAGCTTCTTCTTCACATGCTTCTACATCATGAGGTTAGACTTTTGGATCTAATTCTCAGTCATAGTTATTACAGAGGATTTTGGACAATGTCCACCACACTTCGGATAAAGTGTCAAACTTAGAACATTTTGCTGATCATATGGATGTGTATATGAAGAGACGTAGTGATTATGAAGGTGAATTCAACTTAGCTATGGAAAACATGATGAGAGCTAACCAGGATGTTTTAATTCCTCAATACCCTATATATCCACCATATGAGTCTGCAGTTGTTTGGCGTAGTGACGATAGTGATGAAGAGGAGAATGATGATTAGTTAGGTTTTCTAGTTTTTTTTATGTTTTTTTTTAGCATATGAGTTGTTATGAACTGTTGTTAGTGCAGTTGGTCTGTACTTTGTGTTTTGTTTTTAGTTGTTATTGTTGAGACTGCTATGTTTTGTTTCATACACCTACTGTGATGAATTCGTATTTTGTGAATAGATATTATGTTTGTGTGGTAGTAATTATGATAATTGTGTTGTTTAATGTATTTAGTTAGTGTGTGTTTAACTTAATTTTGGATCTTAAGAAGGTTTAGAGTCTAGCTAACTTTTTACTTTAGAAAGGTGCATGTTTAAAATTTTCAATTTACTACCAGTTATTTTCCTTTATGTTATCGTTATGTATGTTTGTTAGTGTGTTTGTTTGCTTTTATGTTATACTCCACAACATAGAAGTCCAATGAATATCTACATGTTAAGTAAATAAAAATTTTATCAATTTAAATTTTTACTCTAGTTTTAATTTTTGTACTTGCATATTTAGGATATAAAAATTCATGTTATCATGTTAAATTTTAGTTTTCATTCCTGTCAATATTTATATGATGCTAAAATGTCTTAATTTTTATTAAAAAATATAAGTTTGTGGGAGGGATGAAAAATTTTCTAAAGAACTTAAAAATTTATTTGTTCTCAAATGTATTTCAAATAAATTTAATTTTGATTTGAAGAAAAATGATCGAGTATTAGAAGTTATATTCGGGAAGTAAAGTTTTGAATATAGAAATGAGTAAGAGAATTAAGTTAAAATTTATAGTAATGAAGAAAAACTTAAAGTTAAAAATTTTTAGTCTGGAAAATTCAAAATATAGTCTAACTATCTTTAGTAGGAAAAATTGTAATTTTGAAAAATTAAGAAGATTTTTATTTTTATTTTCAAAACTTAAAATTTANCCACAACATAGAAGTCCAATGAATATCTACATGTTAAGTAAATAAAAATTTTATCAATTTAAATTTTTACTCCAGTTTTAATTTTTGTACTTGCATATTTAGGATATAAAAATTCCTGTTATCATGCTAAATTTTAGTTTTCATTATTATCAATATTTATATGATGCTAAAATGTCTTAATTTTTATTAAAAATTTAAGTTTTGGGGAGGGATGAAAAATTTTCTAAAGAACTTAAAAATTTATTTGTTTTCAAATGTATTTCAAATAAATTTAATTTTGATTTGAAGAAAAATCATCGAGTATTAGAAGTTATATTCGAGAAGTAAAGTTTGAATATAGAAATGAGTAAGAGAATTTAGTTAAAATTTATAGTAATGAAGAAAAACTTAAATTTAAAAATTTTAAGTCTGGAAAATTCAAAATATAGTCTAACTATCTTTAGTAGGAAAAATTGTAATTTTGGAAAATTAAGAAGATTTTTATTTTTATTTTCAAAACTTAAAATTTCTTTTATTAAAATTAATTTTCAAAGCTATTATTATGTTTTTAAGTGAAGGAAAAATATGAACTCTTTGCTTTGGGAAAGGAAGAGTGGGATTCAAAATAATTAAAGACTTATCTAGATATAGTAATCCTCGCCTGAAAAGAAAAAGAAAAGAAAAAGAAAAAGAAAAGAAAAAGAAAAGAAAAAGAAAAGAAAAGAAAAGGAAAATGAAAAAGAAAAAGAAAAGAAAAATTGAAAAAGGGATGAGAAGCTTAAGGATTAGTGCCTAATCAAAAATTGGTTCCAGATCTGATCTTTTTAAAGTATAAGACTTGAGAAACTCTTAAGCTTAAGGACATAATATAGTAAGTAAATTATACTTAATAAAAATTTTTAGGTGAAGAAGATAAAATACCAAAACTCTATATTTGGAGAATCTACAATATTTCTGATCTAGATAGAAACTCATATTTTAATATTTCTTAACTTTAAAAAGTTCTAAACTCTAAGTTGGTCTCATTTACTAATATTCTTTCTAAATTGGACTATTATATTTCTACATCCAAAAATTTGGTAACTCCTAAGGAAACTCACATACATCATCTACTTATGTTGGTTTTTAAAGATAGAAGGGTTACATGAGGAAAATTAATATTTTAAGTTTGGGGGATTTTGATACACCTAAAATAAATAGTGTTTTTATACACATTTTTATACCTACTTTTGAGATATTGCACTTAAATGAAAGCTATTTGTGTATTTTTCTTTCAAGTACAATCAAATGGATGAAAAATGCTAAAAGGAGTGAAAAAGGGTCAAATTTGGCGCAAAAATGAAGAAAGTTGCAAAAAAGAACTAGGGCGCCTGGGCGCCCAGGTCTGACGCCTAAGCACCAGAGGCTTGNAATTTTGGTAACTCCTAAGGAAACTCACATACATCATCTACTTATGTTGGTTTTTAAAGATAGAAGGGTTACTTGAGGAAAACTAACATTTTAAGTTTTGGGGATTTTGATACACCTATAATAAATAGTGTTTTTATACACATTTTATACCTACTTTTGAGATATTGCACTTAAATGAAAGCTATTGTGCATTTTTCTTTCAAGTACAATCAAATGGATGAAGAATGCTAAAAGGAGTGAAAAAGGGTCAAATTTGGTGCGAAAATAAAGAAAGTTGCAAAAATGAACTGGGGCGCCTGGGCGCCCAGGTCTGATGCCTACGCACTAGAGGCTCACGCCTAAGCACTAGGTACCCCACGCTTAAGCACCAGAAGCAGTTATTTGATGATTCATTGAATTTAGACAAATTTTTTAAGAGGTTTTTGAAGCAACCCTTGGTAAAAACGTGAAAAATGTCCTATGGACACAAAAATTCATTCAATTAGCTTTTGAGGAGGAAACTTCTAGAAGATTCATTGAATGGATACAATTTTGAAGGGACACCAAGGAACCTTTTGGATTTTTATTAGAGAAGAATTGGATCATGAAATCCAACCGCTAGAGGCCAACCACCCATCAAATTTTACAGCCATCATCCATCCAAGCCGCTGCCCATCGCTGTTGTCGGCCTCTTTCTTTTTATTTTGAATGTAAGTTTGTATTGTGAGTGAAGGAAGAGAATTTAAGGGAACTTCAAGTCATTTTGTGGAGAACATTTGAGATAAGTATTTATCTTTGTAACTACACTTGGTTTTAATCTAGATTTCTTGTTTGTGTGCATGATTTCTATTTTTAAACTCATGTGTGTTTGTGTTTTCTCCATGAGTTATGAGTAGTTTTCTTTATCTTTTTCCTTAAAATGATAAGTGATTAAGTGTTTAAGGGATTTTGTGTGAAGTATTAGACTTCAATGTTGGAAGAAGTTGTGATGATTTGAAACCTTGCACTTCATTTACTTCTTGATTTTGCCAATTAAGATGTTAATACCTGTTATGAGAACATGTAAGATCCGAGATGGTATTATCTCAGTCAAGAAATGGTTAGAATCACATATTGATTTTTTAAATGAGAATGTAGTTCACGGAGTTGAGTTCAAATAAATTGGAAAATAATTTTTTCAAAGGTGTATAATTAGAGGACTTTAGAGTGACAGGCTGTTGACCTCACTCTTGGTTGAGGTTTAGTTTGCCCTCTTTCGCAACCTAGGGTTTAGCCTTAGGACTTTCCTGATGATTATTCCTAGAAAACTAGAAAATGAACCCTCACCATTAGAAATTCTAAACTCTTCCTTCCTCAACTTGAAGTTCCACATATTGGTCCTAGCCTCTAGCACTTAGTAGGTGGGGTCAGTGTGGAGGATCTCAAGGAGAGTCCCCGTAAGACTGCTTGACCTTAGAGTTGACCCTAGGTGTTGGTCTGGAGCTAGTACACTCACTTGCTTTCACTATCAACTGGATCCACTCACAACTCTAAACCCAAAATTGTTGACTTTGATCCCTTGATCTTTTGGGAGAATCGTGTAAATGGTCCCCTAGACCCACTAGCCCTAGGCTAGGGTTTAGCTAAGTCCTATGCATAGAGGACCAAAATGGGGATTTCATTAGTCCATAGCTCATATAAGGTGGTTGGCTCCCTAATTCCACCAAAATATCCAACTTGGCGTTTTGCCCACAAATCTACCNCTTTCACTATCAACTAGATCCACTCACAACTCTAAACCCAAAATTGTTGACTTTGATCCCTTGATCTTTTGGGAGACTCGTGTAGATAGTCCCCTAGACCCACTAGCCCTAGGCTAGGGTTTAGCTAAGGCCTATGCATAGAGGACCCAAATGGGGATTTCATTGGTCCATAGCTCATATAAGGTGGTTGGCTCTCCAATTCCACCAAAATATCCAACTTGGCGTTTTGCCCACAAATCTATGCAAATTATTTAAATGCCCTTGAAACCCTAAATTTGACCAAAATTCCCAAATTCATTGAAAATACCCAAACTTATTCAAAAATCATTTCAAACCATTTTAAAATACCCAAATTGCCCAAATCCACCAAAAAATTCCAAAATTACCAAAATACCCTCAAATTTGCCAATATTACAAAAATAGCCATAGCACTCCAAACTTTCCCAAAACATCATAAATCACTTCAAATGTCTCCAAAACGACATTGGACCCTTCAATTGAACCCAATTTGACCATTTTGACCAAAAACCTTAAATTGCCTTTAAAGCCCCAATTTACCCAATATCACTTCAAATGTCCAAACCAGTTTAGCCCCAATTCCCTTCAATTTCAGTCCTAAACCCAAATTCAACCTTCATATGATCAATCCAAACTAAATCCATGCCTAATTGACCCATGCTTTGAGCTCAATTTTGATCCAAGTCAAAAAACCCCAATTTTGACCCTATGACTTGATCTCACCTAATTGAACCATATGATCTATTCAATTACAACAATTGAATCCTAAACTTTTCATAGAAATCCTACATATTAAATTGGATCTTCAATTGGCATTGGTCAAGCCTCAATTTCACTCATTTTCAACCCAAACTCAAAATCCCCAAATTTGCTCCAAATTGGCTATGTCTCCAAATTCCAACAAATTGAATGCCCTAACCCCAAAATTGGCACCCAATTGATATTGAGAACTCTTCATGACATTCCTATAGATCATTTTGAATAATTAATTTGGACTTAGCCCAACCTTAGCCCATCCTTAGCCCAACCTAGACCCAAGTCTTACTCAACACCCCTAAATTGACCAAATGCCCAAAATCGTCCAAATTGAACCTCCAAACCAACTCAAAATCACTCCAAATCTCTTATAAACCTCTTATGACAATCATCTACACAATATTAATCAATCAATTGTGCTCAATGTCATGGCTAGCCTAACCTAAACCCAACTTTAGCCATTTTGACTCAAATTTAACCCATGCACCAAAATTGACTTACCCGCGCCTAAGCCACCAAATTAATTACACCACGACCACCAAATACACTCTATAAACCAGGATAAACCCACCTAAACTAGCCAATATGAGCTATGGACCAATGGTCCCATGATTTAGGTGATTTCACCCCATATTTTTCCTAAACTCAAATATCTTGGACATCATCACTTACCCTTAGGAGTTATCCATCATTAAACACCCTCTGGCCTCCTTGAGCCAAGAAGTGACCATACCCTGGCCAGCCACCTCCTGAGCCACTAGAAACAGCCAGCCTAAGGGATCCCCAAGTGGCCAAGACCCAAAATTAAACCTCCCTGACTTGGCTCACTCCCATTAGCCATTAGAGCCTTTCTTCCCTCCACCTCAACAAGCCTTACCATCCAATTCCCAGCTCTAAGCTCCACCAGACATCCATGGCTATATGTGGAGTCTTCACGACCAAGGAAGAGAGTACTTGAAACCTTGAGGAAACTTTGCCAAAATCTCACCAGAGCTTCTCTAAACCATCCCAAGTGCAATCCCCTTGCTCTCAGCTACTGATAGCCACCCCTTAGAGAAAATTTATCCACTAAAATTTCCCCTAAAACCAGGACAGATCTCTCTACTCCACCACAGTGCACCAAAAATCAATTAATTGTGCACACACCATCCTCACAGCGAAAGAGGCTAATTCCCCACAAAAGCCCCCTACGAAATAGCCTCTAGCATAGCTCTAAACCAACACTTGAAATCCACCTTGGTCAAAATCATACGTAGACAATTCACCAAAGCTTGAGACTTCATCCAGAGGTTCATTGGATCCAATCAAAGCTACTACAACCATCTGATTGAGGCCTCCCCTCTCAGACAAAGGTATTGAACCTCAACCCTAATCATATTTTATTTTGATTCTCCATTTGTAATGGCTTGATTTCATACATGATTAACCATATAGATGTGTTCATCTTGAGTAGATGAAGGTTTAGAAATAAACCCCATGCAATTTGGTTGAGTCTAGGAGAAGATCTTAAGGTTTTAGTGTGAACATGAAAGATTAATGTTTAAATGCCTAAACTTCAAAAAATAGGGATTTTTGAATTATTTTAAATGCCTAAACTTCAAAAATCCATATCTTCCTCTAGAAAAATCATAAAAATAAAAAAAATATGTTATTGCTCAGTGACCAGGAGAGATTAATGTTGACTAAAAATAAAATTATTTTCTTATTCCCAGATTTTTAATGAATTAAATACCCTCTGTGGTATTTCAATTCTCCAGGATTAAATATTACTCACCATGGCTTGAAATTCTGCTGGTTGATACTTCTTTACAAAGGCCATGTCCTCTGATTTTTCCATGCTTAGAGGTCATCTCTATGCTTTTAGACCAAACTTTCAAGCTAAGTTGACCATTTGGCTATTTTAATTATATAAATAAAAATATCATTAGAAAAATTATGGGAATATTTTTAGTAGGTTTTTTGTGGTCAGATAAGTCTAAGAAAAATATCATGATGCTTTGAATCATCTTGTAAATTTCTATATTTAATTAAATATAAATATTTTGTGAGGATTTTGGTAAATTATGTACTTATCAAAAATTGGCAAAATCAATTCCAAATTGCTCATAAAAATCATGTTTACTCACTGTAGAAATTTAAAAATTATTTGAATAAGTTCATATATTAAAGTTGATTTTCTACGAAACCTTATATTTTTGTACGAAAATAATTATATTAAACCAACAATGCTAGGATAGACGTAAAACTNTCTATATTTAATTAAATATAAATATTTTGTGAGGATTTTGGTAAATTATGTACTTATCAAAAATTGGCAAAACCAATTCCACATTGCTCATAAAAATCATGTTTACTCACTGTAAAAATTTAAAAATTATTTGATTAAGTTCATATATTAAAGTTGATTTTCTAAGGAACCTTATATTTTTGTACGAAAATAATTATATTAAATCAAATACATTTGAGAAAATTAGGAAAAGTGGTTTTTTTGAGTTCTTTGTGATCAGTCACTTGGAAAAAATAAAATTTATTTTTTAGAAAATACTTAATTTTCAAGCCTTATTTTGAATTTTAAAATAAATAAAAATAATTAAAAATCCCAAAAATATTAAAACATTTCAAAATATGCCTAATGGTCCTTTCATCACTTTTGAGTCATTAAAATATTTTTCTTAAGTTAAAAATAAATTTTAAAAGGCATAAAAGTGGATTTTCTTTATTCTCCCATTAAAATAATTATAATAATTTAATTCAAAAAATCATGAAATTTTGTCTAAGTATTTCTCTGATCTATGGAAACCTCTAATAATTTTCTCATAAATAAAAACTTTATTCTGAAAAGTCAAATAAATCAACTTCTAAATAATCCTATTTTCTAAGCTCAAATAAATAATTAAATCTAATTAAATTTTGAGAGGTCCACATATTCTCCTCTAGATATTGTAATCACCTCATGAATATGACACTCTAAATCCTCAAATTCATTTGAGTTGTGTTTAATGAGTTATGAGGTGAAGTGCTCCAAGGGCAAAATAGTCATTTTAGACATTAGTGACTTAATCAAAATTTAGGACTAACCAAGGAAGAATGGGTTATTTTGATCCTAATAAATATGTTTGGATGATTGAAATACAATGTGATTAAAATGGTAGAAACCCACTCACCACCTTTGCACAACATCAACAAAATCATAATCCTCCTAATCTTCTGGATTAGAAGTCAATTAAGATCAAATGATTCTTAAGTGATGAGCTTAAATCAGAAGGATGATAATTTAATTTTCTTAAGCCCAAAATTGAGGATTATGTGATCATTCAATAAGGATACACATCACTTGAATCAAAATTTTGATAACCAACATTTCACTTATCATGATTGTTAAAGGCTTAGTAGTGAACTAGGCTCGACGCTTAAACTCAATTGATTGGAATTATAAGACAATATGATTGGTGATTAATATCTTTAAACACTACAAGCCTGACCTTAATTGTAGGCACCACAACCTTTAAATGACTTAAACTTGCCTTAGCGACACTCACTCACATAACTCTTAAAGGGAACATTAATTGATTGATCGAGTACCCTATCCCGCGGATAATTAAATTATCAGGTCTCACTGAGCAACGGGGTAGTCACACTTCAACCTCGGATGATTAATGGAACAAAATGCTAAGTCCAAAAATGAACTCAAAATAATTCAAGAGATCTTCAAAGTGATCTAGGGTGATGGTCCGAGCACTTTGAAATCTATTGGACATTCTGAAGGGCAAACTGAACATGTCATGCTTTTGTTCTAAAATCATCCACCAGGATCTTCTAAGTCTCAATAAGATCATAACTGAGGGTTTGGTAGCTGAACCTTCATCGACTCCTACAATTTAAATTCCTTACAAAATTATATACATGTCTTGCAAGTACTGACCTTTTAGGTGGTGGAGCGAGAAGAATTGGCAAGTACGCTTTTAAATTAATGCATTTACCTTTCTGTACTTCTTGTCTTGAACTTGCATGTTAAATAACGATGTCACTCTGCATAAAAACCAACAATGCTAGGATAGACGTAAAACCAAAACCAAAACTAAAATTAACCAAGATAAAATTCACCGCCACAACATTCAAAATAAAAGACAACTCGAAACTTAATCACAAACATCAGAACAAAACAACAACTAAATTCAGACGTCTCTAACTGATGATCGAGAATCCCTCGGAGGAAGTAACCTATGGTTGCTAACGAGGCTTTAACTGTATAAATAAAAGTATGGAATTCATTAAGTCCAGTTTAGTAAATTAATTTGGACTAAGTGAATCTGATATAAAATAGTGGAACTGGAATGAGGGAACCATGAAATCATAACCAGTGTCGCTCTAATCAACTTTAATATACCCCATAATATTTAAAGAACCATAACCATAGGGACATCTGATCTGACATTAAAACTTGACACATTAGAAAACTTAAACTCATCACGACGAGGTGATTAGAGCTAGAACTGTGGGTAGCATGGCCATCTTCAACAATAAGAGGATCTACAACATCATATTTTTCCTTAAAATTAAATAACAAAGCCATAGGATTTTGTGGTTGTCTGCCTAGTGCAACATAAATCCTCAACTCATCTATAGGCCTTCATACAACTCTATTGTACAATCTAAGCCCAAACTCATCGTATGATTCCAAGGTTGTCGTTTGTCACGACCTAAATCCTCACATCTTTCAGGCTATTTGTGTGATCATTTCACACGAATGTAAGCCATAGCAAATAAAATTGACAGGATGAAACATTTAAAGAATTTATCCTCAAAATCAAAGCCAAACAATAGGTAAGACTCAAAAGTCAGCTAGGTTCTTCTGAAGATCTGTGACATCCCCTAGTTCTTCCTCCTTTGGATTCTACAACAAAATGTTCCGAATTTGAGCCATTCTCCTTTCACATCTCTTTATTTAATCTCGTTGAAAATTCCTATGCTTTTGACCTCTTTGAATATAATCTTCCTTAATTTTTATCAAGACTTTTTTTAGGTGACTTTGGTTATCTAAGATGTAATTAACTATAGGGGCTTGCCTTTATAGGAAGCTTTTCTGAACCCAACTTAATATAAACTCTATTTAATTCTTCGTATTCCCGTTTCTTCTAAGGGAAAAGAAGTTATGATCGTTGAAGACCCGACTGAACGATTGGTTGTCCCACCGTCAGTATTTGAAATCAGATCAAGTTCGAGGACTGCACCGTTAACCCAAACTCAAAGGAGAAGCTGCAGCTAGAAAGTTTGGAGGGTTGCTGAAGCCCAAATTTCCAAGGAAGTACCTGTTGATGAAGGTCCTCACCAAGATGAGTCAAAATTATCAGACACCTATCCACTTCGGCAAGGGAGTAGGTTCCATCCTCTAATGGATACTAATGGGTATGAAAGTATCCAGCAGATTGCCGCTACTTTACCGTTACTCCATGGACATGGTGGGGAGAGGAAGAAGTCTACTCCTATCACCCGAGTTAGTTCAGCTTTTTAGAAACTAGCTGTGAAAGAAGGTTGTTCAATCAGCGAGTTACTCAAACAAGTGGGGTGTGCAGTATACCCACTCATGAAGAAAGAAATTATAAAAGACGTCAGATCTACCAGATGATTCCAGAAATTAACTGAAGCTTTCTCTGCTCGCATTCCATCTGGTTCCACTTGGGAAGCAGAATTGATACCACCATTTATAATACTGATTCTACTGCCACTAAACTCACAGGACGTTGACCAGTTAATTTACGTATGGGTCCAAGGATTCTACCAATTACCAGTCATAAGGATGTTCTTAAAGTTCCTAAAGATAAGACAAAGAGGTTACCCAGTACTGTATCTGGTCTGTGCTATGGGGAGCATACTTCTTTTGAGACACCCCGTCTTAAGACATCACTGCTAAAGAAAAAGGTATGGGTACCCAAAATAGCCGTACCGATACGGTCCAATAAGCTCACAGGGCAGGATCATGGAATGAAGCAAGAATGCAAAGTATCTGACATTATCACGACAATTGCTGGCAAGATGGATGAGCAAGTAGAGGATATTCAGCAGAGTTGTCCAAAACTTAAGGTGCTACAAAAATTAATAATTGAAGAAAATGTCAAAAATCTCAGGGTCGAAATTTTTGAGTTGGCCCGAGAACATGGAGTTTCCATTGATGATGATGAAGAATTTGACTTCAGTGATTACCTGGAGGAAGATTTCAAGGATATTCATGTGATCAAGACCAGAGCAGCTGCATCTGAGTGCAATACTCAACCTCTCATCAAAGAGAACGCCGTAGATGAGGAAATTGTCCTAATGGAGAAAAGAATGGAAGAGATGGCCACTGCTATGACCGTCATGGCCACAGTTCAGGGACAGTCTCAACCACCACAGTTAGCCTCTCCAGAAATCAATCAACCAAAAATTATACACATCACAGATGAAAAGAGAGAAGTCACCTCAACAAATAGAGATGATCAGCCAAAGAAAGATTCTCCATCAAGCGTCATGCCTGAAAAGGAATTTAAGCAAATGTTCGAGCAAGTTTGAGAGGCCTTAGCAAAATCTAAGGGTGGTGCATTGATTTTGAAGGGTAGGCCCTACCTGGAGGAGTTTGATGTTGTACCCTACAATATGGGTTTTGTGTNAAGCCTAATGAGACTTTAGTGGACTACATTTTGCGGTGGAGAAACCTTAGCATCAAATGTGAACCTCAGTTATAAAAACATCATGTGATTGAGATTTTACTTAAGAGCATCCATGGGCCAGTATCTTTCATACTCAAGGGAATCACCATTAAATCCTTCAAGAAGCTACTCAACAAAGCTAGCAATATTCAAGAAGAAGTCAAACATATAGATTCTCATGTGAAGTCTGAGAAGTCCAGGATGACCAGAGTATTTAAAAAGAAGTCCAGGACTGTGACAACAGGTGATAAAGGAAAATAGCCAATGAAGATACATGCGGAGAATTCTCGTCAGTCGTCATCACAACATGCTCAATAATAAACACAACAGTATGACCAATCTAGCCAGCAACTGCATTAAGGAATATCATACTAAATAGAAAACAAGAAGATGTCCATTGAGGAATGTAGGAAAGAGGTGTACTCCTTCAAAGATGAAGCCATACACCAAATGTTTAGAAGTCTGATGAAGAGGCCTGAATTTAGATTACCAGATCCAAAGAAACCTGAAGACAGAAAACAAGAAGATGTCCATTGAGGAATGTAGGAAAGAGGTGTACTCCTTCAAAGATGAAGCAATACACCAAATGTTCAGAAGTCTGATGAAGAGGCCTGAATTTAGATTACCAGATCCAAAGAAACCTGAAGAGGTTGACAAGAAGGATCAACCAAACTACTGCCCATATCATAGATTGCTCGGACACACCATAGAGGAATGTTTCATTTTCAAGGATTGGCTCGAGAAAAATCTTAAAGAAGGAAATATAACAAACCCAAAATAATATTTAAAATAACCAAAAAAAGGTTCTATAAACATTATTTTAATCGAGCCAGTCCCTTCGATTGATATATATGCTGGAAAAGATGGATGGAGTGTCACTTGGAACAAGATCAAGAAAATACTGAACTAAAGCTAGAATGCATCAGCACAAGCTTCCGTTCAGGTTCTTCAGCTTGCCAAGCCTGAGACAAAGATTTCACTAGAAGATTAGTTACCGTCAAAGAAGAAAAAGAAGAACACCACCATGAAGATTGGTAGCACGGGGAGTAAGATGGGGGAAACCTCTACTAGATTAGTTGTCTCAGCTTCGAGGAAGAAAATCCTCAAACCATTGACCCTGTATGATTATCTTTTTGCCCCTCCGGGGTTTTATGAATATAATGATTATGATTTCAACTACGTTTTATCTATATCTAGTGATAACATAATTTATTGTGACCAATCTAGCTTCAATCTCAATTCTCAAAATGATCCTCAAATCGTACTTAAGTCGGATGAACTGGCTAACAAGACTGAAAAAGACATTGATAATAACGATTATGATAGTGCTAGGAGTGAAGAACCATTCCTCGAGAGCCACAATGCACCACTTGCAACCAACTTAGATCTGCCCTACAAAGAAGAAAAACCAGAAAATTCGATAATGGTATCTCAAGAAGAAGAAATTACAGAAGTGAACTTAAGGTGCGGTAGAGTGTTACCCTCGAGGACAGCTCCAACGGATAAAGGAAAGCAAACAATAACTCGAGAAGAGCTACCTCCACGTTTGCTAGTGGAAGAACCACATAACCAAGAGAAAATTAGAGGATCATACAAGGTGGATTACAATGTGCTAGCTCATCTTAGGAAGTTGCAGGCCAAATTAATCATCTACAATGCTCTAATCCTGTCAAAGGAGATGAGAGAGTCTCTGGTTACAGATTTTCTTGACCGATATATTTGTTAACTTAGTTTGACAACACATCCTCGGATGAAGTTTGATCATTAAAAGAACAGTTTAGAATAACCTACATAAATGAAGACTTGTTTCTTGGTACCACCGACCATAATTANAAAACTAAAATTAACCAAGATAAAATTCACCGCCACAACATTCAAAATAAAAGACAACTCGAAACTTAATCAAAAACATCAGAACAAAACAATAACTAAATTAAGACGTCTCTAACTGATGATTGAGAATCCCTCGGAGGAGGTAACCTATGGTTGCTAACGAGACTTCCCACTGTATAAATAAAAGTAGGGAATTCATTAAGTCGAGTTTAGTAAATTAATTTGGACTAAGTGAATCTGATAGAAAATAGTGGAACCGGGAATGAGGGAACCATGAAATCCTAACCAGTGTCGCTCTAATCAAATTTAATATGCCCCATAATATTTAAAGAACCATAACCATAGGGACATCTGATCTGACATTATAACTTGACACATTAGAAAACTTAAACTCATCACGATGAGGTGATTAGAGCTAGAACTGTGGGTAGCATGGCCATCTTCAACAATAAGAGGATCTACAACATCATATTTTTCCTTAAAATTAAATAACAAAGCCATAGGATTTTGTGGTTGTCTGCCTAGTGCAACATAAATCCTCAACTCATCTATAAGCCTTCATACAACTCTATTCTACAGTCTAAGCCCAAACTCATCTTATGATTCTAAAGTTGTCGTTTGTCACGACCTAAATCCTCACATCTTTCAGGCTATTTGTGTGATCGTTTCACACGAATGTAAGCCATAGCAAATAAAATTGACAGGATGAAACATTTAAAGAATTTATCCTCAAAATCAAAGCCAAACAATAGGTAAGACTCAAAAGTCAGCTAGGTTCTTCTGAAGATCTGTGACATCCCCTAGTTCTTCCTCCTTTGGATTCTACAATAAAATGTTCCGAATTTGAGCCATTCTCCTTTCACATCTCTTTGTTTAATCTCGTTGAAAATTCCTATGCTTTTGACCTCTTTGAAGATAATCTTCCTTGATTTTTATCGAGACTTTTTTTAGGTGACTTCGGTTATCTAAGATGTAATTAACTATAGGGGCTTGCCTTTATTGGAAGCTTTTCTGAACCCAACTTAATATAAACTCTACTTAATTCTTCGTATTCTCATTTCTTCTAAGGGAAAAGAAGTTATGATCGTTGAAGACCCGACTGAAGGATTGGTTGTCCCACCGTCAGTATTTGAAATCAGATCAAGTTCAAGGACTGCATTGTTAACCCAAACTCAAAGGAGAAGCTGCAGCTAGAAAGTTTGGACGGTTGCTGAGGCCCAAATTTCCAAGGAAGTACCTGTTGATGAAGTTCCTCACCAAGATGAGTCAGGATTATCAGACACCTATCCACTTCTGCAAGGGAGTAGGTTCCATCCCCTAATGGATACTAAAGGGTATGGAAGTATCTAGCAGATCGCCGCTACTTTACCGTCACTCCATGAACATAATGGGGAGAGGAAGAAGTCTACTCCTATCACCCGAGTTAGTTCAGTTTTTTAGAAACTAGCTGTGAAAGAAGGTTGTTCAATCAGCGAGTTACTCAAACAAGTGGGGTGTGCAGTATACCCACGCATGAAGAAAGAAATCATAAAAGACGTCAGATCTACAAGATGATCTCAGAAATTAACTGAAGCTTTCTCTGCTCGCATTCCATCTGGTTCCACTTGGGAAGCAGAATTGATACCACCATTTATAATACTGATTCTACTGCCACTAAACTCACAGGACGTTGACCAGTTAATTTACGTATGGGTCCAAGGATTCTACCAATTACCAGTCATAAGGATGTTCTTAAAGTTCCTAAAGATAAGACAAAGAGGTTACCCAGTACTGTATCTGGTCTGTGCTATGGGGAGCATACTTCTGTTGAGACACCCCGTCTTAAGACATCACCGCTAAAGAAAAAGGTATGGGTACCCAAAATCGACATACCGATACGGTCCAATAAGCCCACAGAGCAGGATCATGGAATGAAGCAAGAATGCAAAGTATCTGACATTATCACGACAATTGCTGGCAAGATGGATAAGCAAGAAGAGGATGTTCAGCAGAGTTTTCCAAAACTTAAGGTGCTACAAAAATTAATAATTGAAGAAAATGTCAAAAATCTCAGGGTCGAAATTTTTGAGTTGGCCCGAGAACATGGAGTTTCCATTGATGATGATGAAGAATTTGACTTCAGTGATTACCTGGAGGAAGATTTCAATGATATTTATGTGATCAAGACCAGAGCAGCTGCATCTGAACGCGATACTCCACCTCTCATCGAAGAGAACGCCGTAGATGAAGAAATTATCTAAATGGAGAAAAGAATGGAAGAGATGGCCGCTGCTATGACCGTCATGGCCACAGTTCAGGGACAGTCTCAACCACCACAGTTAGCCTCTCCAAAAATCAATCAACCAAAAATTATACACATCACATATGAAAAGAGAGAAGTAACCTCAACAAATAGAGATGATCAACCAAAGAAAGATTCTCCATCAAGCGTCATGCCTGAAAAGGAATTTAAGCAAATGTTCGAGCAAGTTTGACAGTCCTTAGCCAAATCTAAGGGTGGTGCATTGATTTTCAAGGGTAGACCCTACCTGGAGGAGTTTGAAGTCGTAGGACCAGAAATCTAAGGGTGGTGCATTGATTTTCAATATGGGTTTTGTGCTACCAAAATTTAAGATATTTGATGGGACCAGAAATCCCAGACAACATATTGCACAGTTTTTAGCCAGTTGCGGCAATACAAGAGGAAATGAAGCTTTGCTCTTTTGACAGTTTGTCAGCAGCCTGTCAGGTATCGCTTTTGATTGGTATGTTGAACTATCTAATGGATTAGTCAAGACGTTCGTTGAGCTAGAACAATTGTTCGTGAAGAGATTTACTGGAGCCTAGCATCATGTGTCTATTGGAGATCTTGCTGTAGAAAAGCAAAAGCCCNTGCTCTTTCGACAGTTTGTCAGCAGCCTGTCAGGTATCGCTTTTGATTGGTATGTTGAACTATCTAATGGATCAGTCAAGACGTTCGTCGAGCTAGAAAAATTGTTCGTGAAGAGATTTACTGGAGCCTAGCATCATGTGTCTATTGGAGATCTTGTTGTAGAAAAGCAAAAGCCTAATGAGACTTTAGTGGACTACATTTTGCGGTGGAGAAACCTTAGCATCAAATGTGAACCTCAGTTACAAGAACATCATGTGATTGAGATTTTACTTAAGAGCATCCATGGGCCAGTATCTTTCATGCTCAAGTGAATCACCATTAAATCCTTCAAGAAGCTACTCAACAAAGCTAGCAATCTTCAAGAAGAAGTCAAACATATAGATTCTCATGTGAAGTCTGAGAAGTCCAGGATGACCAGAGTATTTAAAAAGAAGTCCAGGACTGTGGCAACGGTTGATAAAGGAAAATAGCCAATGAAGAAACATGCGGAGAATTCTCGTCAGTCTTCATCACAGCATGCTCAATAATAAACACAACAGTATGATCAATCTAGCCAGCAACCGCATTAAGGAATATCATGCTGAACAGAAAACAAGAAGATGTCCATTGAGGAATGTCGGAAAGAGGTGTACTCCTTCAAAGATGAAGCCATACCCAAAATGTTCAGAAGTCTGATGAAGAGGCCTGAATTCAGATTACCAGATCCAAAGAAACCTGAAGAGGTTGACAAGAAGGATCAACCAAACTATTGCCCATATCATAGATTGCTCGGACACACCATAGAGGAATGTTTCATTTTCAAGGATTGGCTCGAGAAAAATCTTAAAGAAGGAAATATAACAAACCTGAAATAATATTTAAAATAACCAAAAAATTGTTCTATAAACATTATTTTGGTCGAGTCAGTCTCTCCGATTGATATATATACTAGAAAAGATGGATGGAGTGTGACTTGGAACAAGATCAAGAAAATACTGAACTAAAGCTAGAATGCATCAGCACAAGCTTCCGTTCAGGTTCTTCAGCTTGCCAAGCCTGAGACGAAGATTTCACCAGAAGATTAGTTACCTTCAAGGAAGAAAAAGAAGAACACCACCATGAAGATTGGTAGCACGGTGAGTAGGATGGGGGCAACCTCTACTAGATTAGTTGTCTCAGCTTCGGGGAAGAAAATCCTCAAACCATTGACCCTGTATGATTATCTTTTTGCCCCTCCGGGGTTTTATGAATATAATGATTATGATTTCAACTACGTTTTATCTATATCTAGTGATAACATAATTTATTGTGACCAATCTAGCTTCAATCTCAATTCTCAAAATGATCCTCAAATCGTACTTAAGTCCGATGAACTGGCTAACAAGACTAAAGAAGACATTGATAATAACGATTATGATAGTGTCGGGAGTGAAGAACCAATCCTCGAGAGCCACAACACACCACTTGCCATCAACTTATATCTTTCCTACAAAGAAGAAAAACCAGAAAATTTGATAATGGTATCTCAAGAAGAAGAAATTACAGAAGTGAACTTAAGGTGTGGTAGAGTGTTACCCTCGAGGAAAGCTCCAACGGATAAAGGAAAGCAAACAATAACTCGAGAAGACCTACCTCCACGTTTGCTAGTGGAAGAACCACATAACCAAGAGAAAATTAGAGGATCATACAAGGTGGATTACAATGTGCTAGCTCATCTTAGGAAGTTGCAGGCCAAATTAATCATCTACAATGCTCTAATCCTGTCAAAGGAGATGAGAGAGTCTCTGGTTACAAATTTTCTTGACCGATATATTTGTTAACCTAGTTGGACAACACATCCTCGGATGAAGTTTGATCATTAAAAGAACAGTTTGGAATAACCTACATAAATGAAGACTTGTTTCTTGGTACCACCGACCATAATCGTCCACTCTATATCTCCATTAACATCGGTAGATTTATGTTGTCCAGAGTTTTGGATGATCCTGGAGCATCTCTCAACTTGATGAGTCTACGGACATTGGCCTATTTGGACATTGAAGTTTAGGAGCTTACGGTCGATAAAGTGATGCTAAGAGGATTCAACCAAAAAGGAGAGAGAGCTCTTGGATCAATTACATTACTTATGAAGGTTGGAGAACTAGTAACAATTGCTAAATTCATATCATCGACGTCGAGACCTCTTTCAATGTTGTACTGGGTTGATCATGGATTCATGAACTCGACATGGTTCTGTCGTCTCTACACCAGTGCATTAACTATTTCAAAGAAGGACAAGAGCATTGCATCAAAGGAGATTTACAACCATTTTCAGTTCATGAAGTTGGCATTCAAGAAGATGTCGTACACTATGCGCCTTCAAAGAAAATTGTCTTCTCTCACAAAGTTGTGACAAATAAAAGTGAAGATTCAGAAGAATTACAATGGCAAGGTCTTTCAACTTTGCTTCAACAATCTTTCACCACTCTTTTGCAATGAGTTTTTTGGGGTTTTCTTAGTTCGCGCACTTATGGTCTAGGCCGGGGATGTGAAAGAGCAAGAACAAATTTAATTGTTGAAGGGACTAGGCTGACCATCAACATTGATGATAAAGAAAGTTCTGAGGATGAAATAATGATGACAAAATAGAAAAAACCTTAGTACGAGATATCCTTGGAAGACATGGAGAAAATTGAATATGAAAGAATGTATGATCAGATAAACCACTATGTGAACACCATGACCCTTACTCCGATTCTCCCTCAACAAGTCAAGAGTTTAGAGGTTAAGGAGGATCGTAGAGCTGGTTCAAAGCCGATCAAATTTTATCGTGCTTCTACTTCTACTAATCTTGAAAATCATGTAAATTTGGATGAAAATCCTAATGAATTAATGGAATTACCTTTTGGTTACTTTTTGCCTTGTGTACAAAAATTAATTCAACAGAGAAATTTGCCAAAACAAATGACAAAAGATAAATTACAATTTTTTGAAAAATTATGGAATGTTAGAAGTCGAACTCCCAACTCGAAAGATTGTCTCAAATCTAGTATAATCAGACAAGTTGATGATTCAAAATTTTGCATGGTTGTTGCTAATGAATCCGAAGAGGATTACCTCGATGTGAAGGGTGACTCTACCGTTCAGTTGATAGAAAATGCTCAGCCAGAATTTGAGGAAGAAATGAAGTAAACTCGGGATGGAAGAGCAGCCCCGACCTAAATTTATAAGTTCTCTACTCAACGATGAAGAATTTTTAGAAATGATCAAATTGTTAGCAGGATTCAAGGATTGCTTCGCATGGAGTTACGATGAAATGTCAGGATTGTCAGCGGACGTTACAGTTCATAAACTCTGGGTG
Source organism: Phalaenopsis hybrid cultivar (assembly GCA_002079205.1). NCBI lineage: Eukaryota > Viridiplantae > Streptophyta > Magnoliopsida > Asparagales > Orchidaceae > Phalaenopsis > Phalaenopsis hybrid cultivar. The sequence goes on along the minus strand of JXCR01130972.1, from coordinate 85,291 downwards.
GACAAAGATAAAACCCCAATAAAACAAGATCCAAGAAAAATGCGCCTTGAGATAGAGCAGCAAGTCATTGCCGAGGTAAAGAAATTAGTAGACGCTAACTTCATACGGGAGGAGCAATACCACACATGGTTAGCTAACATTGTACCTATCAAGAAGAAAAATGAATAAATCTGTGTATGTGTCGACTTCAGGGATTTGAACAAAGCATGTCTAAAGGATGAATTTTTATTGCTAATACCAGAAATGATGGTGGATATCACTTTGACATATGAAATTTTCTCTTTTTGGATGGGTCGTCATGGCTTCCGAGGACGCATCACTTACATCATTCAAAACACCGATTGGAAGTTTATGCTAAATAGTGATGTCGTTTGGGTTAAAGAACACTGGGGCAACATACCAACGAGCTATGACAAAGAATTTTGACTACCTCATTCTCAACCAAGTGGAATGCTACGTGGATGACTTTTTCATCAAAAGTAAATAAAAAATAGACCATTTATATAATTTGAGGATCATGTTTGAACAATTACAACAATATGATCTTACGATAATTCTCTTAAAGTGCGCTGACCAACTTTTTATAAATCAACAAATACAAGAATTTGACAACGCTAATAGAAGATTTAAATCCCCAGCAATGGCACCATAAACTTGACCGCGACTTTAGATATGTGTTTAATTTGATAAATATGTATAAATATAATATTCAATAATTTTAAAGTTGAATTTGTCAACGTAGTTATACGTATCGCTCAAGTAATATAGGGCTCTAATGGAGTCCTAGATATCAATCCCATAGGGAGCAGTTAGAACTACGGACTAAGATTTTATAAAAAAAAGCAATACTTTAATCACAATAACGAAGTTCAATTTGGTTATCTGTCACTAATAGGAAATTGAAATAAATATGTAATTTTATCTATAAAATAATTAAATATACTAATGAAGGTACGATTGTGATATTCAATATATAAGAAAGCATCATTCTCCTTGTTAAGAGATTATAGTGAATGGATAAAGTGAATTAGTTTAAATTATATTATGCCAAACAGGAGCATTCTTATGCTAAAGAACATTCTTTATGTTCTTTGGTCCAGACATAAAGAACATTAACTAATCCTATGCTTGGTTACTGATTTTGCGGCTAGGCTGGGAGGATACCGACTCTCACTTCGGAACTCCCGCGTTTCCCTCACGTGAGGGCTAACATTTACACATCAACACTCAAATGATAGGACCGAATTGTGANAAAAGGAGAGAGAGCTCTTGGATCAATTACATTACTTATGAAGGTTGGAGAACTAGTAACAATTGCTAAATTTCATATCATCGACGTCGAGACCTCTTTCAATGCCGTACTGGGTTGATCATGGATTCATGAACACAACATGGTTCTATCGTCTCTACACCAGTGCATTAAGTATTTCAAAGAAGGACAAGAGAATTGCATCAAAGGAGATTTACAACCATTTTCAGTTCATGAAGTTGGCATTCAAGAAGATGTCGTATACTATGCGCCTTCAAAGAAAATTGTCTTCTCTCACGAAGTTGTGATAAATAAAAGTGAAGATTCAGAAGAATTAAAATGGCAAGGTCATTCAACTTTGCTTCAACAATCTTCCACCACTCTTTTGCAATGAGTTTTCTGGGGTTTTCTTAGTTTGCGCACCTGTGGTCGAGGCTGGGGATGTGAAAGAGCAAGAACAAATTTAATTATTGAAGGGACTAGGCTGACCATCAACATTGATGATGAAGAAAGTTCTGATGATGAAATAATGATGACAAAATAGAAAAAACCTTAGTACGAGATATCCTTGGAAGACATGGAGAAAATTGAATATGAGAGAATGTATGATCAGATAAACCACTATGTGAACACCATGACCCTTGCTCCGATTCTCCCTCAACAAGTTGAGAGTTTAGAGGTTAAGGAAGATCGTAGAGCTGGTTCAAAGCCGATCAAATTTTATCGTGCTTCTACTTCTACTAATCTTGAAAATCATGTAAATTTGGATGGGAATCCTAATGAATTAATGGAATTACCTTTTGGTTACTTTTTGCCTTGTGTACAAAAATTAATTCAACAGAGAAATTTGCCAAAACAAATGCCAAAAGATAAATTACAACTTTTTGAAAAATTATGGAATGTTAGAAGTCGAACTCCCAACTTGAAAGATTGTCTCAGATCTAGTATATTCAGACCAGTCGATGATTCAA